>JAMFLO010000406.1:0-28807 GCA_027475765.1 Paralagenidium karlingii
CTATAGAAAATATGCCTCGCAATCAAACCGAATTGGAACTAGAATTTCATGGTAGTCAAGTCGAATTACGCTATAAGAGAGCGCGTTTACCATATCAAATCAGGCTTGTTAGTCCAGAGTGTCTCCAACTTCTCATGAAACTGCAGACAAACGTGTTTGATGAGGAGCTTCGGGTACAGTTGGATAATGTCGAGAAAAACTTTGTTTTGACAGTAAATCGTAAGATGAACATCAATAATAAGGATCTTGAACTACAGAATGCAAAAGAGTCTAAGAACTTGATTGAACGCTTAAAGATCCTTGAGGGTAGCCTAGAGGTAGGAAATACGAGTCCAGTAATTATATCTGAAATAAGAGGAGTACTTGATCAACTTTACAAAAAAAAGAGTATAAGTTGTTATATATACCACAGATTGAAAAAGAATTTCGGATTGTTAAATGCTACTTAGTCTTTTGAATTAAGCATAAGAGTTCGTCCAACATTAGCGTTTTTCGCTCTTTTTTTGCCTGTATCACGAAGGCTCATATCTGGAGCTTTCCGCTTTTCATAAGCCTCGAATGAATTGTGCAACAACTTTTTTTTCTCCCGATCACCCAATGCAACAGATCTTTTTGCTAGATTTTCTGTATACTTTTTATACTCATTGGATTTAAAGAAATTCGGTTGAGTTTTCATTATTGACAATCTTAAATCATCCATTGATGACCGCCAATCAATGCTTATACCTGATTGAATTAATGTATCTGGTTTCATTTCGATATCTGATTGAATCAATGTATCTGGTTTCATTTCGATATCTTCATCAATTGAGCCAAGTTCAGATCTACGCATAGGTCCTTTTGAAATTTGTCATTTAATTTTTATTGGAGTTTTTGCAATTATTTCATTTGCTTTTTTAAAAACTTGGTTTTCATAACCTATATCAGCAGCATTGTTTACTATATCCGATAATATTGATTTTGCATTCTTTTTATTTGTCGAATGAGATTTTCGTTTTTCATACTGTGTACTTTTAATATTCCGTACTTTCATTTTAGTAAGATTTTCAATAGGTTTAGATTGTTCTGATTTCAATGCATTAAGTTCTTTTGCCAGAGCATCTTCTTTATCCGAAATTTGGTTCATTTTACTGAATGATTTGTATAGAATTTCACCTAGATTTTCAGTCATATTTTCATCAAATGCTTCTTCTTGCTTTAGGGCTTTGTATTTAGCAGCTTGAATAAATCCGTTTTTAGCTTCTAAGGCTCGTTCATGTATGTAATAACCTTCACGTTATTCTAAACTTAACCTATCCCATTTTATTGGGTTTGCAATCATTTTATATTATATAGTATAAGATATATTATTTATGAAGATAATAAATACACACTTTGAGAAGGTAACAGACCTTTCAGACGAAACGAAATCATTATACAAGCGACAGTTGATTAAACTATACAATGAATTACCCAAAAAGACAATTCCAATACTTAAAGATACTAAGCTTGTATTGAGTACAATTGATAAAATATATACAAATGAAAATTCAAAACGAACTATTATTAATGCTATTTGTCAATTCATAAAATTGAAACACGGATTCAGTAAAACATACTGTATTTATGATAAGGTCAGAGTTGAATTAGGTGCTGAATTAAATAAAAAACCAGGTAATAATACAGTTAATGATACATCCAAGTGGATGGATTTTGATGATTTAATGAAAGTGCATAGTTTTGTTGCCAATAACATTAAAAAGGATATTGGTGAAGTATCTATTTCTAAAGCAATATATGATACATTAGATAAAACACATTTAATTCAATCAGATCAATATAGAGAAATGACAAATGCAGAAAAAGACGAAGCACATAAAAAGCTATTGCACAGTACTAAAATTCAATGTGAAATCTGATTGCAAAAAAATAAAAAAATTTTCAAGATCAGCTTCCAGCTTCCATACTTGGTCCATCTCTTCTTATTTATATAGCGGAGATATACCTAGAGGTTCAATATCCGAATAATTGAGCTTCCATGTGCTTCCATATTAAGCTTCCATGCTTCCATAAAATTTATTACAATATTTTCAACTAGAAAATGAATGATATAATATAATATGAGCTCAGCAATTGTTTTTATTCAGTCAAATGCAACACAAAATAATGAATATATCTATCGCTTTCCATACCCAGTAGATCTGTCACAATTTGAACTTGCATTCAGCAAAATCAATGTGTACTACTCATGGAATTCAATATCATCAAAAATGAATAATAATATCTTTCAATTAATCGTACCAGATGGAGCAGGATTTGAAACTATTGCTATAACCATTCCCGATGGCACATATTCAGCTGATGATTTGAACAACTATCTTCAATATGTTATGATTCAGAACAAATTATATTTTGTATCTAATACTGATGGATCATATTTATACTATTTTAGCATTACGACAAATTCGACTAATTATAGCATTAATTTTACCTGTAATCCTTTTCCAACAAGTGCACCTCCAACTGGCTATTCTAATCCACCAGGTGGGTTTGGTACTAATTTACCATCAACTCCAACAACTGGTCAATTTACAATCCTTAGTACAAATAGGTTTTGTGATATCGTGGGTTTTGCAGCTGGTTCATATCCCAGTACTCCTCAGTCAAGTGTTTCAACATCTGATTCAACATACACTCCTCAAATGAGTCCTGTTAGTTCCGTCCTTGTTACTTGTGATGCGATATATAACGAACTAAGTTCAAACTCAACTGTTATTCATGCTTTCACAGCAGCAGGCAAGAAATTTGGTAACATGATCGAATCAAATCCTAATGAACTGAATTGGTTTGATTGCATTGGATATAAAGGTCAAATCGTAGTAAGATTAGTTGATCAAAACTTTAATCCATTGGAAAATAAAGATAATAATCTCGTGATAATGTTACTATTGCGTAAAAAACCATCAACTCAGCAAACACAATAATAAAATATAATCAATAATATATAGTATGGAATTTCCGCCTCCTAAAGAACTTCTACCAATTAATGTAAATAATGTGTTTTCCATCAATTCAGATCCAATCACAATTGGCGAAGCATACACTAACTTTCAAACTAAAGATGAAGCAGCTGGCGTCACCGAGTCTGACAAGGAGCCCGATGACGACAGCTGGGTCACTGTGGCTCGGAAGAAGAAGTTCTTCTTCTTCTTCCGAGCCACAGTGACCCAAAAGAAGAAACGGCTGGCCCGAACCCCGATGCCGACGCAATCCGATCCAGCGAAGAAACGGCCGATTACGCGAAGCTCTGGCCGACCACAGGTCTCTGTTGAAACCACCCAAGCCTCGCAGAAGAAGAGGCAGAAAGGATAGGCTGAGGTTTGCATATTTGCATGTTGTGTATGTGTTTTCTTTAAAACCTCACTTCGGAATCTACCTTTGAGCTACTCAAGCTGTCCAAGCAGGAGCCCTGTGGCTCAGCAACGCTAGAGGAAGAGGCCGGCGCGGCCTTGGTTGGCAGAAGAGCACCAGCGCCGCCCGCAAGGGACAACAGTGCCTTCGATTCACTGAGTGAACCAATCAGGTACACTGTGGTGTGGCGCGGGACAAACCCCCTCGAATAATAGCTCCTCGTTGCTTCAACCGACGAGTGACATTGAAAGTGGCAGTTATGGGCACGGAGACAGTTCCCTTTCTACCAAACTAGACAACAATCCTCTTCCGCTCTCTCTCTGTCTACTGCGCCAGCGTGTCGTTGACATTGGTAACCTCGGTCGGAGTGTCGTTGGCAGCCTGGTTTGGCACGTTTGGAATGTCGTGATATATCTTGGCACAGTCGGGCATGTTCTTGTACCAGTTCCACGCTTGGTCTTCGTTGAAGATGTTGCGGTCGTAGTAGCAATCCGCATCCTTACTTGAAATATGCTCCACGTTCTTCACCGCTTTGCTGCCCAAGTCAAACAGCGTGCGGCTGCATCCACACGCATGATCCTTGGAGCCCGAAGCGCGCTGCACAAACCAGTTGTTCATACGTTTATGACATGAACTCAATTCCGGTGGGATGCAAAGGAGGTTAATCCACGCGTAGTTGTGGTCGCAGATGATGTCGAATCCTCCGTCGAGATTCATATTGCAATTGCCCGCCAGTGTTTCCGCAACCGACAGCGAGAGCGCGACGCCGACGCCAACTGCACGCAATGGGTTCATCCTTGGTCTTGGTCTTGGACTTGGTCTTGAGCTCGTGAGCTTGGTCTTCTTGATGATGATGGGGATGGAGATGGTGCTCTTGATCCTTATTGGACCGGAGCAAATCTTCAAATGGCCTCCGATGGCGTGGTCCGATTCAACTTCGAACTTCTTCCGCGCGATGCCAGAAGCAAAACGCCGAAAGCTGAAAGCGGAAAGCTGAATGAATGACGGACATCAACAATTCATATTCTTACTGTCAGACTGACGGTATGAATTCAAGTGAATTTTCAGATGCTCCGCCCATGATCCATGGCGTCCCATCATATCGAGGATGTAATGGTCGTTCTTGCTGTTAGTCTTACGGTATGAATTCCAGTGGATTTCAGATCTTCCCCGCTGCATGATCCATGACATCCCATCATATGGAGGAGCCAACTCAGCACTTGCTGTTCCCAACAGATCTCTGCATGAACGCCATGGAGAATCCATGAATTTCCATTCACTCACGTCATCACGTCGACGACGCAATAGGAAATGATGCATTCCATGGAAATCCACAGGAAAGCGACAGAAGTAAGAGATACTGTGCTCAAAGAGCATGCAGACAAGTGGGCGTCATGCTGGCCAAGGGGCTCGGCCTCGAAGCTTGGCAACACGTGCTGTCTACTCTTCCGCCAATTAAGAACATCACTGGACAGAAGCTTTGCTCAGTCGAGTACATAGCAGGAAGAACTTCTGGTCATCGAGCAGCACTTTGAATGTATTGGGCTTTCCATTGAACAGCTGGCCGACCCCTGGTTTCCAATTTGATTCTTTTTGGCAAAGTCGGGACAATCCATGGATTCTGTTTCCATGTTCCGACCTGTTCTGATTCGTGGTCGCGTGACAGATGTCTGCACGACGCACAGCCTTTACACGCACTGTCACATCCGGATGCTCAAGTGGATAATACGGGTTCGAGCCAGTTGCGCAAAGGTCCCAGACTCCATGAGCCTTTCCTCTCCTGAGTAGGCTCTTGTCGTCATTTTGCAATCTCCTCTTGTGTGAAAATGGGAAACAACCACTCCGCCGATGGCCATGTCGACTTGCTTCCTCAGTCGCCTCCGATTGTCGCGTTCGATCCTCTTCATTGCGAGTCCCAACGTCAGCAATTGAGCATCACGATGCGCAAAGAAGGATGGCTGATTCAGCGCGGACCGACTGAAAAGCCCCTCTACTCGCTCCCGACGCCCATGAAATCGCGGAAAGCGCCTGCTGCCAAGCAGACCAAGACCAAGACGCTCCTGGATGCCTTCGACCGACCCGTCGCGAGTATCAAGCGGAATATGGCTGGTGGCACTGTGCTCTGTCTCGGCGATGACTTGGAAATGGAACTCGTGACTGTCAAGCCGAGTGGGAACCATAAACACGTCAAGCTCTGCGCGCAGTTTTACAATCGCGTCACCGAGGAGACCTGTGTGGTCAGCATCACGGGCAATTGGCCCGAGCACAACGCGCTCTTCTGGCTTGTGAGGGGCAAGGCGGACAAGACCAAGATCCCCATCGGAAGGGTTTCTCGTCCTGGGTCGAGCAGCTCCCAGTCGCCTCGTTACGCTTTGGAAGTCGCTGGGGGCGTCGACATGGCGCTGTTGAGTGTTCTTTGTATTGTATTGGACCAGTTTGTCATGAGCTTTGGCAAGGACGGCGCCGGCTATTACATGATAAACTGGTAATCGACAAGTTTTGCTTGCGTTTGAATGGAGTTCAGTCGTTGAAACTGCAGTCGCGTGCATTTCCTAAGTCTACTCTGCTCAGCTCTGCAAGCTGTCCGCTCCAGCAGGAGCAGGCGGAAGAGCGCAAAGATGTAAACTGCGTGGAGAGTGCAAGAGTCACCTCAGCCACCACTCTACACGTCCGGCTCAATAGCTGCACGCTACGCCACCTCCGACTGAGAGCCCGCGCACCAGCCAGCACGCTAGCCGCCAACACCACGAGTTCACTTTTACTAACGCTCGATGAGAGCAACAGGCGCCCGCCAGACAGTAAGAATTTACTGTCTGGCGCTTTGACCCAAGTCCACCAGAATCCGACTGTGTTGCACACACAGTCGGATTCTGGTGGACTCGGGTCAAAAACCAGTCGCGAATGTACTTTGGCACAACCGTCAGCTGCGTGTCTTCGAGTCCAAGCTTGCATAGCGACGAGAAATCGCTTGAGAAGTTGCTGGTGTCGATGGGTAGGGAGTCCAGCATGGTGGCGGACAGATTCAGTTTCCAAATCATTGGATTGCTCACAAAAGTGATGGAACGGATCGGATGCCCGTCAGAGCCAACTGGTAGACCGGATTGAAAGTCGGAAAGTTGGTGAATTGGCTCCAGGAACACCAAAACGACCAAAGATCATGCCAGGAAGTCTCCACTTGTTTTGGAAGCGCTGTGAGGTTGGTCGCAAACAGGATGATCTCGTAGAGAAATGAAGGCAAGTGACTCGCCATCAGCCCTGGCGGGATTGTCGACAAGTTGGATCGTGACACGATGATGGAACCTAATGACGGAAGATTGGTCTCCGAAACTTCCGCCTCTTGATCCCAACGCTGTAGGGTTGTAAATGGTCGTAGGAATCGCAAGTGCCGGACAATGACTAAAGATCACCATGAAAATGGTGGAACTGTCCAACTCGTTGAGGAGCGGACTCAGTTCGTGCTCGGATCCTTGGACCGAACATCGGTGGCAGTTCACATTCATGACAACACAGGGTGTTTGGTTGCTTGGTTCGAACCAAGGTGTCGCCTGCAGTGTGCAACCTTCCAACTGACCACTGATCTGACCATACAAATGAATAATCAACATGAAATCCAGAGGCAATGGGTAGTACCAGATCCATGGCGCGCTGTATCGCCCCACGTCTTGCCAGAGATCGTGGATGACGCCGACCAAGATTGGGTCCCACCTTTCATCTGACTTGTGCTTCCTGCCAGACGAACAACAACGCATGATCTTGCCGCGTCGGACGAATACCGAACCAACATGCTCTCGCATACCAACTAACAGTTGAGTAGACTCAGATAAGGCAACAACGTCGTGATAAAGTCGACATATGAAGTCATCAGCACGTGTTGATTCTCACGGATCGCACTGATATACCACACGTCGTTCCACATCAACTTGGGCGGAAAAAAATAGTTCTCCAGCGTAAACGATCGAACATACGGCATGAAAATCACCAATGGAATCACCACCGAGTTCACGAAATTCAGAAACGCGCTGATGGTCACACTAATCAACCGTCGTCGGGGCTTGTCCGACGATTTCACATACCGATGGATCACGGGTGCCGACAAACAGTTGAGGCAGATCATGCCAACAAACACAATGCTGATCCAACGGGTCTCGATGTAGATGCTGGAATCTCGTGCCTGGTACACTTGGCAGATCACTTCGGTGCATTCGTGCAGAAGATAGTACTGATCAACGTACTCTCCGCGGATGAAAATCACGGGACGAACATATATGGTCATGACAAACTCGTCAATACCGGAGATTCGTCGCCAGATCACTGGCACTGGCGCCATGGGGCTTCGACCGGGAGACACTGTCACCGAAGACCCATTGGACCCATTGGGGACAGCACGAAAGACCGAACGGCCCGACCTGATCGAATGGTAAACATTCCGCCACAGCGTAATCAAATGGAGCGCCGCGACGACCACAAACAACCAGTTCAGTACCCTCAAGACGGGAAAACTGATATCATTGCGAAGAACAAGAGCAGATTCAGCGTCTTCATGCCGCCAGTCAGAAGCCAACGGTACAACCAAGTCATCCCCACAAGGAACGCAATGTCCGCCACATGGAAGAAGCAAACGATCCACCAACACACCACGGAAGCGATCGAAGGCATCACCAGGCAACGGGAGCTTGTGTGATCTCCTGTGGATTCCTGTGATGTTTTCTGAGAGGTGTTGGAAGTGTTTTTGGATGTGACCATGCTATTGATGGAGCAGGAAGATCGGTCCTGGAGCTGCCGGTCACGTGCACGTTGGACTCCATTTGCAGCGTTGCAACCAACGGGTCGGATTGAACAGTGTACTGCAACAGCGAGCTGGGTGGCCTCCTTGAAGGGGCGCCGAGTCGAGTTGTGAGGGCCGTATTTTTGGGAGTCTTCCAACGCTTCTCCTGCATGCGTATGAAGAATTCGAAGCATCAGCCCAAGCCTCACTAAGTCTGTTGAGGTTCATTCAGGTTGATCGGACACGGAGCCGTGACCCAGTGAGGATCGTGTGCACAGACTTGTTGTTGATGAGTCCTTTCTCCTGTTCGTTGATGCTGGTCGCTGATCTTGTTGCAGTGTGGGCTTCCAACATGACGACGCAAGAGCTCTCGGTGCCGTGGTCTCTCTTGCAGCTTTCAACCTGCGCGGTGATGTGAATTCCAACCACCACGAGACCCGAAAGCCATGAAAGTGAGGGCAGAGCATCAGTCGGTGACGTTGCGTGGCGTTGAAGCGGTGCATTTGGTGAGTCAACAGCGATGCCTTTTCACTTTCTGGGCAGCCGTTCAGCCCATCAATCGGTTCAATCGGCCCGAGTGCGATCGATCCAGGTGCTGGGCTCCAGCAAATCCGCCAAACCTGCCAGTCTGCACCAGACACTTGCCATTGCCAGGTCGCAGCGTCGACTGCTGGACCGCATGATCGATGCCCTTCCTGACGAACTGCAAGGAAGTTACTCCGTGTCTTGTCTGCATGCCTTCGAGTTTATCGGCTGCACACCAGGTCGTGGTGGCTGGTTCTGGTCGTGGGTGTGACCACGTTGCCGGTGATCGTCTCTATTGCAGTCATCTTTGCGCTTCCGTACCAACATCCGAGCCAGGGATGGAAAGCCTTCTACATGCTGTACGTGCAGACGTTCTTGGGCGGCAATGACCATGGTTGGTCTGCAATGGCAGCGACGGTTCTACGTGGCCTCGTCCACCCGCGCGACCCAACGACAAAACGCGGTGATTGTAGTGGTTTTTGCGCTGCTGTTGACGCTGGTGGCCATGTTTTTCAGTGCCAAAGTGCCGTTTGCGCTTTTGTGTGCCATTCCCATCACGATTCCGCCGACCATCGTCCTTCTTGTGTTCTTTTTCAAGCGCAACGTCAACAAAACCATCCACGGCACCGTTAGCACCAGTCAGACTGCGGCGTCATGTCAAGAAGCCAATGCTATCCAAGCGCACCAGCAAATGATGCTGACCAGCTACAAAAAGCTCTTCTTGTTCAACATCTCTATCATCTTTGTGTATTCGGCGTACATGGTGGGCTCTCGCAAGTTGAATGGCAACTCCCAGCTCGTATACATCATGCTGCTGCTGGTGGTCAAGGCCGTTCTGATAGAGTTTGCTCGCATCAGACTGGACCATGTCGGCGATTTGGTGGCCGCCAGCACGGTGTTTTCGGTAGAAATGAGCAACGCCATGTTTGTCTCATTGTGCATGGGCGGAGCCAACTCGTCCATGGCCAGTTCCGCTCTGATCATGGCCATCGACATCTCACACATTGGGTTTTGCATGTCCAAGCTGGTTCGAAGAAGCCGCACGATGGCTCGCATCATTCGGTCAAACCGAGGCCTCGGCCAACGCGTCAGCTTCGAGAATCTGGTGGAGTGGAGCATCGCGTTTGCGCAAGCGCATCGCGACCAACTGGTCAAAGTCCAAGGCATTCGACTGGAAGCGTCCAGCGGCATTCGGTTTGTTCGACCAAAGCTGAACCAACTGAAAGCCAGCGAACAAAAGACCCACGACCAATCGATCAGCGAACTGCTCAACTCCGAGTACGACGTGCAGGAAGAGAGCCAAAGTGATGACTCGGACGTCAGTGAACAGATCTCGCGCGACGCGTTCCAAAAGAAAACCCAACTGCTTCGAGAGACGAGAAAGCTTCATGTTTGTGGTCGAGTACATCGTGTTGGTCGAGTTTGCCGAAGGATTTGTGCCGTGCATGATGGGTGAGTTGACTGGATCGTTGAGGTTCATTGGCGTGCCGACACAGGACAATGACTTAGTTGTGATCACTAGCGGGTACTACACGATCATCTACCACGGACCCAATCGAACATACAACCTCGATCTGGCGTTGATGAACGAGGCCCAATTCCACACTTCACTCACCAATACGGACTGCTGGAATGGCTGCCGCTGTTGCTGTTCTCTGTTTTGGTCAAAAAGTACTTCAAGATGAACGTGTTTACGTTCCTGGGGTTCGTGCGGGAGACCCATTTCTTTGACATTCAGGGCAAAATGGCGTTTTTCATTCCGCAAATCATCAGTGGAAGGTTCTTTCATTGCGGTACGTTGACTCCCCTGCAGCTGTGGGCTGCGCTGTATCACGTTGCGCTCGCTGAAATGTTTGCTGTACGATTGGGGTTGCGCGTTGAGGACAGGAGAGGACTTCACCTTTCAATTCAAATGGCTCCATCGCCCCTGGAACGAAACAATCCTTGGCGAATACTAGTTGGTTGAAAGTGGTCCGGCTTCTCATCGACTGGTGTGACGGGATCCACTGACACGACTTCCAAGGCCCCGCACTGACTGCTTCAACTTCCTGTCATGGTTTGATTCCAACGGTGCTGGAGCCAGTCGAATTGAAAGGTAAAGTCGGCTCCTGATCACATCGATTTAGGCCAATAGGCTCCCCCAACGAATGGAATTTAAGGTTTCGCGAATGCGTACCTTGATGATAGAACCGCATGGAGACAATTTGGGGAAGAAAGAGAGCCATTTTGCCCAGAATGTCCACCGACTGGGTCTCCAACACAAACCCAAGCGAGTAAAACACATTCATTTTGAACCGCCATCGCATGAGAAGAAACAGAAGCAGCAACGACAGCCATTCCAGCGAGCCGTAAAGCACGATGCTGGCCATGGACGAGTGGAATTGGCGCTCGGTCATGTCGGCCAGGTCGAGATTGTACCGGCGGTTGGGTCCATAGTAAATACCGACGTCGAACAACACTGAGGAACACAACAGTGGAAGTCAGACAGAGCCCAACAACTAATCAAGCATCAAATAGGTTACCCATCATCACTGGGATCATCGCTTCCACGTATTCCACCAGCACGGTGTACTCGACCATGAAGAGAAATGCCAGAGTCTGCTGGAGTAGTTCAACTTGTTGTGGGTTCAGAGTTGGCAGTTGTAATGATGATTCGTCTTCTTGCATCGGGACGTCTTCGGCGGAGATTCTTTTGGAATTCGGGTGAACAAGCTGACGTCGAGATCTCTGGAATCCGATCCATGAACTGAGCCACTTGCTTCTCTGGAACGTGAGTCCGTTGGATGCGTCAAAGCGGATCGTGGAGTTCGGTTCGAGCTTTTTGCGATGAACCACAGCAAACCACTCGCTCCAGGTGATCACACGCTCGAGCCCATGCTTGTCGTGGCACGGAAGCTGCAGCTGCAGGTGCTGCACGTTGGCCATCATCGCACAACTCTTTTGCCAAACGTGGACAATGGCCAAGCCAATCTGACCGATATCCAAGGCCATCATGATGACTGTTGTCTCTCGAGACGAGTTGGTTCCGCCCATACACAACGCGGTGACCATGGAATTGACGAGTTTGACGGAAAACACGGTGCTGGCGGCCACCATGTCGCCCAGATGGCTCAAACGTTTGCGAGCGACTCGAACCAGCAGCGACTTGAGCACTGGAAGAAATAACACGTAGACAAGCTGAGCCTTGCCATGAAGTCTGCGAAACCCAACCATGTAGACTGGGTAGATGAACATTAACGAGATGTTGAACACCAGCATCTTCTTGTATTGACCATATAAAACCTGATTTGCGTCGACTGGTTGATGAGACAACGCCGTCGCGGGAGCCACAGTATCGGTGGGGGCGACCGTATGGGTCTTTTGTGTGACGAGTCTGGCGATCACGAGAAAGAACACTGGCAAAAGGATCAAAATGGGAATCAACAAGCCAAAAGGAAGCGGGAAGCAGATCGTTGCGCTGAGAAGCACCAGCACCAACGTCAGTGAGACGCCGTAGAGAAGCGAGATCACCGCATTATGTTTCGTGGAGGTGCGGATGCTCTTGTCGACATAATACGATCGTTGAGCCAGCACTCCGCTGAGCGCGACGATGGAGCCGATGAATCCCTGCAAGAAAAACGAGTAATTCGCTTTCCATCCTTGGTCGGGGTCCTGGTTGGGAATGGAGAAAATGCCCACCATGACGACCAGGGTGGGAAGAGGCATCGCGAACGCTGCCAGAGCCAGCCCGGCTGCTCTGGTGCTTGACTGGTACTTTTGGAAAGCTCGCAGCCGTGAAATCGAGTAATCACCGTCCACGTCGTGGAAAAAAGTGTCCAGTCCTTTCTGAATGGCCTGGCGGTAAGTGTTTCTACCCACGACGTCGCTGCGTGTTGGCGGCATGCACACAATGATACAGGGGAATCCGATCACGCCGCCGTCGTCGTGTACGTTTCGAGCCGTTTGGTGCACAAATGGTGCCAACCTCAGAAAACCAAACTAAACTTGGACCAACGATGAAAACCGACAAGCACACATCCTGCTAGAGGCCAACATCCGTCAAGGAACTCCTGGCACAATGGTGTGGAGCCTACAAGCTCATGCGTCAACCTCCACGAGCTCTTGCATCATCGACGTCGGACCAATTGTTTCTTTGGAACGATTTGAAATCGTGTAGGATGCACCATAGGCACCGATCGATTGTACCTGTCACTCATTAGCTTTGAAATACGCATCCTTGATGGTTACAAACCAATCGGATCGATCGGTGGTCAATTCCCGACGATCGTCTCGTTCCACGGACGATGCCGCCAACTGAACTGAAAGGTAAAGTCATCTCCTATCCGATTGAGGCCACAGGATGCACAGGATGCACAGGATGCATGGTCGACAATTCAATCAGTTCTCCTTGCATGCAACAACTGTCGTCGACCTTGACTTACCGGTGTGGAAGAACCTCATCGAGACCACCTGCGGAAGGAAAAAAGCGAATTTGCCTAAGATGTCGGGCAAATGGGTCTCCAACACAAAACCCACAAAGTACAACACGTTCAACTTGAACCGCCACTTGATAAGAGCAAACAGAACCAACAGCGACAGCCATTCCAAGGAGCCGTACAACAGAATGCTGGCCATGGACGAGAGGAATCGGTGTTCAGTCATGTTGGCCAAGTCGAGATTGTAGACACGGTTGGGTCCGTAGTAAACGAATGAGTAGAACAACGCTAGGATGTCCAAACGATCCGAGTTGCATTAGCAGGGCGTTGGGCCACCAGACACACGAGCTCACTCACCCATCAGGATCGGAATCGCTGCTTCCACATACTCGATCAACACAGTGTACTCGACCATAAACAGAAAGCTGAGTGTATCGCACAGAAATGCTTTCTCCTGTTCGCTCACTTGATGGGAACCATGGACTTCGTTTACCTTCGGCGTTGCCGGCGGTGTCACTGGCCGAACACCAACGTGAACCAGTTGACGCTTTGACCTTGGTGATGGCAACCACCTCCAATGTGCGAGCCATTGTGTGATGCGTTTGGGCCGCTCAAACAAGAGTCCATTAGATGCATCCAGCCGAATCTTTGGATCCGCTTTCAAATCGGCATGGACGGCCGTTGCAAAGGACGCACTCCAGGCGATCACTTGGTCAATGCTTTGGGTGGCTTGTTGGCTCTCACGCGATGGGAAACGCACGCGAGGCAGACTGTTCATCACCGCGTTGCTCTTTTGGAAGAGATGGTACATCGACAATCCGATCTGACCAATGTCCAGCGTGATCATGATGGCTGTCGTCTTGCGCGAAGAGTTGGTGCCACCCATACACAACGCGGTGAAAATGGAATTGGCGAGTTTCACAGAGAACACGGTGCTGGGCGCCACCAAGTCGCCCAAATGCATCAGGCGGGTTCGAGCGAGACGAACAAGCACGGCTTTGATGACAGGCAGCAGCAGCATGTAACCCAGTTGGGTATCCCCCTGCAGTTTTCGAAAGCCAACCATGTAGATTGGGTAGATGAACAGCAGCGAGACGTTGAACGTGAGCATTTTGCGGTATTTGTCGAAAAGAAAGCGAACGGCATCGTCATCTTCCGACTGGCGTGGCGTCGTTGGGGCAAGGCTCGCGTGGATTGCCGCCGTGGCTTTGCCATTGCGCTTTATCAGAGCCGTCACCACGGCAAGAAACAGCGGGTACAGCACAACGATGGGCACGATTGATCCAAAAGGCACCGGAAAGCAAATCGTGGCACTCAGAAGCATCTGCACGAGCGACAGCGTGATCCCGTACAGCAACGTGATCACCAGATTCTGCTTGACGGTGGTGGTGCTCGACGCCGAGACGTAGAACGGTCGTGACGCCTGGGTGCCGACCATAACCAACATGGCCGTGACGGCTGTTTGGACAAACAACGTGTAGTTTTTGGCCCATCCGAGATCCGGGTCCTGGTACGGAATGGAGAAAATGCACGCCAACACCAACACAACCGGAAGCGGCACCATGACCAGCACGCAAACAAGCCAGGAAACACTTGTGGTTGAGCAGTAGGTCTGGAATGCGTGAAGCCGTGCGACCGAGTACTCACCATCGAGTTCGTGGGAAAAATGGACGATTGTCAAAGCCCTGTGAACATGCTCGTGCAGGTTAATGCGATGCAACCAGCCTCGCCCGACTGGTTCAGGCGGGCTCGCCTGGTGTGACTCGTCGTTTGACGGACGCGTGGACACGGGAACCATGGAGCTCCGGCTTGTGCGCTTGAACCCCCCAACGCGTCAGAAGGTACCACACGAGCGCTTTCTGAACAGTGTTTGCAAGTGCCAAACGGATGTATTTGCGTTGGTTGCGGGCTGATCAGAGAGCCTCTGGCTATTCTCAACGCATAGGCTCCTAATAGCACGATCCCAAATAAGGCATTGGAGTGATCGAGGCTTCTCGATCAGATAGGTTCATCATTTGCTAATGGGGATGCTGGAAGGATCTCCGCCGAGAGGATTGCCATGCATCTCCGCGTTGCAGTACATGCTTCAACAAGGGCCACAAAAGAGATCCTTTTGGTGAGCTGAACAAGCAGTGCGATCAGATCAATGCTGTCTTGTTGTGGTGCAAGCGATCGTTAGGTTGTGGCGACTGTGACTTTTCATTGGTGGTCCGATCACTGTGGAGACAGACCCTTCGCAAAGCGATCTTGTGATCTTTCACGACACGCACTCGTTGTGCATGTTATTACGTTGGTTGTTGGGGGCGATCGTCTTGCTTTCGTTTGTCTAGGAACTCTGCGGATGAGGCGGAGGAGGCGGATGAGGCGAGGAGGACCATGGACTCTTCCTGTTTGGTCTTCCGTTTATCTTCAGCATTGAGCCCCAGAGAGCGAGAAGAACGCACCTCTTGTACTTGGTGGTCTCCCTTCAGATCGTTCGGTTCCAGGTGCAGCTCAACAACCAACTGCTTTCTCGTTTCAATGTGAATCTGATGATTGCTGGTTTCTTGGGTGAGAGCCACAGAGAACGCAGACCATGTGTTAGGTACTACTCGCACCAAATGGCGCGACAAAACCAGTCAGCGCCCACCTCAGTTCGAGTGGAGACAATGCTCCTTTGCATTTGCACCGACCGATGCCACCAAGAGAATCCACGCACTCAATCCACCACAAGAATCAACCAGCCACCTCATCTCTTGGTTGTTTCTGGTCGTGTGTCACTCACGCTGACAAGAAGAAGCCCATCTCAGACGCAGACGGTCAGAAGAACCACCACATCAGCTGTTCTTTGTGTCAGACGGGGAACAATGGCAGATGATTGCTTGAACTGCAGCAACTGGCCCACCATGAATGCACACAACGCCACCGATTTCGCTCCATTTGGCGAAGCAAAAACGACGCCTCAAAGTCGTCACAATGCTGTTCATCCCGCACCAATCGTTCAGATCGCTTCGCTGCCTCCACTGCCTCGCACCACCCATCCTTCCACCCACCCACCCACCCAGTCAATAGAACCAACCACCAAATGGGTTTCTGCACACCCATCCACCACTTGTTGCTTGTTGCAGTGCAGTCAATTCACCGATTCTCAACGTGTTGGATCGTTGCATTGCGAGATGGTGCTGCTGCAGCCTCAACTTCGGTGGGAGGGTGGCTCGTCTGGTTCCATAGGGCTTATGATTCGGTGTCTTCGTTCTTGTGCTGTTCTGACCCCATGTTGACGAAACATGGACCCTGTGACGCGTCGCATGGCGTCCCGACCAATCGCTTTGAGCTCCTGGTCGTTAGGTAACCTCGAGGGACTCGGGGATTAGTCGATAGTCGATACCGAGCGTCCGCGTCAAGAGACACGCAACCATGACAGATGCTTGAGGAAGACGGGATGTCATTCCATGGCCGTGTTTTTGGCTTCCATCGTTTGACTTGGAAGCCCTGGTTCTTCTGGTTGTGGCTCGCTCACTTGCTTTCTCTATTTCACTCGCTCTCTCTCTCTCTCTCGCTCGCTCCTTTGAGGTCGCTGCTGGCTCACTGGCTTCTCCAGGTTTGGCTTTTTGCCCCCCTCCCCGTGTCTATGACGAAAAGGACCGCTCTCTACTGCCTGGCTGACGTCTGCTGCCTCGTTTGCCTGCTCTCTCTCTCTCTCTTTTGCGCGAGTTTCGTGTCTTTTTCACCGAGCTTTTGGGTGGTGGCAGCTCCACATCATCATCGTGGCAATGCTGGCTCCCAACTCAAAAGCCCACCACCCACCGCCCAGCATCAGAAATCCTGCACCCACCCACATCCGTCAGGGGACCGCAACGTCTTGAGCTGGGTCATTTTACAACTCGCTCGCCACGTGTGAACCAGCAACGCTCATCATGTCGACCATCGCCACTTCTGCCGCTCACTACGTCGATGTTGAGGACTCGCCACGCCAACGCAAGATGCACCAACCGCCAGCCCAATTCCGTCCCATCGCCAACCCGGCTGTGTTGGGCCTATGCGCTTTCGCCACGACCACCTTTGTGCTCTCCATCTTCAACGCGGATATCGTCCACAAGTCGGCGGAACCCGTGATCGTCGCGTTGGCCATGTTCTACGGCGGCTTTGTGCAAATCGTCGCCGGCGTATGGGAATACACCCACAACAACACCTTCGGCGCCACGGCTTTCTGCAGTTATGGTGCCTTTTGGATGTCGTTTGCCTACTATGTGCACTTTGTGGCCCATGGCGGCATGATCCCACAGAAAGAACTGCACAACTCGACCGGCGTCTTCTTGCTGACGTGGACCATTTTCACGTTTGTCATGTTGCTCGGCTCCATCCGCACCAACGTCGGTCTGTTTGTGACTTTCCTGGCGCTCCAGATCACTTTCATTCTGTTGACGATTGGCAACTTCCAAGAGAGTGAAGGCACCATCAAGGCCGGTGGCTACATGGGCATCGTCACGGCGTTTTGCGCATGGTTCTGCGCTTTGTCGGCGCTTCTCAAGTCCACGTGGAAGCAAGATGTGTTGCCTCTGCGTTCTTTGGCCAAGACCGACTAAACAGGAACAGAACCATCCTCCACAAGACAGGTGCTTACGGTTGATCTCTTTCTCTCTCTTGTCCATGGGCATGGGGGAGGCAGCGGAGCAGATCGTAGAAGACAGGCCTTTTCAGATGTATTTTCCAGTTGTTAGCCAAGCCAGAATCAAATCCCATATACTTTAGCACAAACAACCTTCGGATCGCCATTGGGAGCTCTCTAGTTACGCCCCACTTGTTGGCAGCGACGAGGAAGATCTCGACGCCTTGCTCTGCTTTCTTTCCCCGAGACGTGCAGACATATCAGAAGAGAAGATCTTTACAAGTGAGCATCAAACCGGCGCAACTCGTACTGACGTGACAACAGCAGTGTGTGAGGAGACATCGCGACCTTCTTTTGGAACTGAGAGCACGTGCCACGATGACCCAACGCTGTCTCGTCGACATCACCAAAGCATGTAGTACAAGTCGACTGGATCCATGATGACTTGGACCGTCGCCAAAGACAAAACCTCTTGAAATGAGCTCCTTCTCGTTCAGACAACAACAGAGCATTATCAAATAGATCGTGGTCACCTCGAACGTGTGGGTCCATGGCTGAGAAAACACCGTCACCGCAAACTCGCTGCGACCGCACTGGACCTCCTGCTGGCAGTACCCCTTGTACTGACCCGGCGCCAGCTCGCAGCCGTTGACCGCGAAACGGTAGTTGGTGCCGGCCACCACTTGGGTCTGGAGAGCATCGACGTGCTTGATGCAGATGGAGTTGGTGCCGTTGTGGGCGTTGTGAGCAGCATCGGACAAGGCGATCTGCAGCCATTCGACGTTGGCAGTGGTGACTGGGTGTGGGACGTATCCTCCGGGGAAGAGGTCGGCGTCGGTGTTGGCGTTGGCGTTGGCAAGGGCGGCGGTGGCGCAGAGGAGAGCGACGGTCTTGAACATGGTTGTTCGTTAAAATGAGAGTGAGAATGAGATGGCC
Source organism: Paralagenidium karlingii (assembly GCA_027475765.1). Taxonomy (NCBI): domain Eukaryota; phylum Oomycota; class Peronosporomycetes; genus Paralagenidium; species Paralagenidium karlingii. Next base: position 18,620 of record JAMFLO010000406.1, read on the forward strand.
GAGATGTGGACTGGTTTACTATGCTGTCCTGGTATGGAAGGGTGAAGAAGTGGCGAAGGGATATGACATTGGTAGGTGAGGACAAACTGATAGAAGGGAGATGAACGGTTGTGTACTCATGTCAGGGGTGCCGTGGAGGAGAGCAAGTGAAGATCAATAGGCAATTGAAAAGCGGCATCACTGGGTGTGCTTCGCTCATAGACGTGACAAAAGTCGGCTTCTGCGATCGAGTGGGTGTGTACTGTCGTGAGTTTTGTCTCGGTTGTGTTTGTCTTTGGACCTTCGTGCCAAGAGGAAACCGTTGCCCTAGTGGAAGCGGGAAGAATGCCAGGGATCACGCCAGTTCATGCTGGGTTGATTCTATTGGAATGGCCGCCTATGCCACTTGGAAGGGACTCGACCGCCGGGATCGAGCCACTCAACTGCATTTTGATACGACTATTGCAGTGTCTTCCATTCAGCAGCCTCGAAACGACCGACAGCATGGAGCAGAGCCAGCCATCCGCACACACAGACACTAAGTGAACTGCGTGAGACATGCCCATCGCCCCGTCACTGACGAGCCGTTCAAGCACTTCAACTTGTCGTCAGAGCGGGTGCAAAGCTGCTGTGCGTAACAAAACGACTTCTGGACGCATCTGTACAATGAGTGGGGAGTATGGCACCTGGTGTTCGTGGTCCTCAGCCTCCTGACGACTCAGCTCTCTCCTTCACGCACACAAACGAGCAAATGAGCGAGTGTCGCATTCCACTCCTCACTTCCGAAGGATGGAGTGGCTTTAACTAGCTGACTGACTGGTAGAATAGAACTGGCCCTTCCCGGGAACCGGACGACGTCGTGTTCGATGGTTCGATGGACGATCGCAGCAAAGTGTGGAGCTTCATATACCAAGCGTTATATGTTGAATGCCTGCCTTCCAAGAGAAACTGGTGAATGCCAATCCGAGCGTCACAGGACTCTATTACAACTCATAGATCAATCATAACCGTCGTTTCTGTTGGCTTCTGATGCTCCACCCACCAGTGCTTACATGGCCATATCCAGAACCCCTCACACCCCTTGAGTACATTCATTACTGACATGATCCGTTGCTCGAATTGTTTATGTCGGCCCGTCATATCACAACAATCCTTCCTTCCCAAGATGAGATGAAGGGAGATCACCTGAGGAACTGAACGGTTGGAATCGAACTGAAGCGATGCTCTCTGTCTACACGAACGTGCAACACTCTTCTTTCCAGTTTCTCACCCCCACTGATGTTCGGTTGGGTCATCCCATCACCTGCAACCCACGAACATATTCACCTTCCACCAACTTGCCCATCGCGCTTTCCAAACCTCGTTCATTCCAAGTAGCCACCTTACCCTCACACAAATCTCACCAACAACCAACCAACAAACATGCAAACAAGAACCAACCACCATGTTCAAGTCCATCTCTCTCCTCTGCGCCACCGCCGCTTCTCGCCAACGCAAACGCCAACACCGACGCCGACCTCATCCCCGGAGGATACGTCCCACACCCAGTCACCACCGCCAACGTCGAATGGCTGCAGATCGCCTTGTCCGATGCTGCTCACGACGCCCACAACGGCACCAACTCCATCTGCATCAAGCACGTCGATGCTCTCCAGACCCAAGTGGTGGCCGGCACCAACTACCGTTTCGCGGTCAACGGCTGCGAGCTGGCGCCGGGTCAGTACAAGGGGTACTGCCAGCAGGAGGTCCAGTGCGGTCGCAGCGAGTTTGCGGTGACGGTGTTTTCTCAGCCATGGGCCCACACGTTCGAGGTGACCAAGATCGAGCGCTTGTTGCTGTAGATATGATAAAGAGGCTTTGGAAGTGTGGGAGATAAAGAAGAGTGGTGAGGAAGGTGGCGTTCGCTTAGTGGTTACCATGGCATTCAACGACTCATGACACGCAATATCTGACACTTCCTTTCGGCAGTCCCGGACATGCAAGAGGAATCATGGACTTCAAAATGGACCAAGTCGTTGGGGCTCTCTGTGCATGCTCAATGGTTCTGGCACCGAGCTTCACATGGAGCCCTCAACTTTTGGCACCACCCGGACGACGACCGATGCCCACTATGCCGAACCCAGGTCACGGACAATTATGATCATCTATTTGTTCTATGCCCAGTGGTGCTGCGCCAATGGAGTCGCCTCGTTGTGAGCACGTGGCAAGATACTACCCCTCAGCATCCCCAGCCTGCGTAAGCAATTTGCAGCCGTAAAGCTCCTCAGCTCAAACTCCGAATCCACCAATCCCTCCGATCCAGTGGGGCCACCAAGAGACAAATCGCGACCGCTTGGAAAACCTGTTGGAGAATCCTTGTGGTAGAAATGAGCAGAGCCTTATGGAACGAAAGAACCAGGATCGCTTGGGACACCACAACTCCCACCACTCTAGAATCACGATACCGCCTCGACTCCACACTGAGATCGACGATAGCCATGCTGAGCAGCAGGCCATGTAAGACCGCCGCGGAAGCCACAGTAGCAGAATTAGCGGGCTCAATCCACGCCGATCTCGAACAAGTTCGGGAGCACCAACTCCGCGCCAACCGTTGGAGGCCTCACAAGGCAACTGAGATCACCAGCAACAAGCCCCAAGACCCACCACCCTGCAGACTTACAATTCTAGAACGAATAGGTCGTCAGAAACACGCCTTCCGATAATCTACCAATAGATTGTCTTGAACTGAACTGAACTAGTTACCATGCAGAATCACTTGCAATGGATGCGCTTGCTGATCCCACGCCATCAGACGTGTATGAGCAAAGAATTCATGTCCGCTGCTGGCTGCGCTGTAGGTTTGGATTTAAAGACGGCCTTTTCAGTTGCAGCAGTCGAGCAGTTTGGCAGTGTGTGCCATGGAAGGTGAATGGGGTGTTTGGCAGACATGCAACCACTTCAACCTGCTGTGATCGATGTACGACCTCGACACTCCTCGGGTCGACAACTGAGATACAGCTTCCAGCAACGAGTTTGGCGTGATGATCGTTGATCCATGACTGAGAGAACGCCCATTACGCCAAACTCGTTGCCACCACCTTGCAACGTCCTTTGCTGGCATAATCCGCCGAATTCAAGAGCTTTTCGCTATTCAATCATCGTCATGAACGGAGTTGATCGTGTCAGGGCTGGTGTGATGAGGAGCCAAAGGTCTACGAGCGTCAGTCATCTCCTATCCATGTCCGTCCATTACGCTTTGGTTGGAAGATCTCGCCAGCCACTCGAATTGCAGTGTGAAATCGACTCCTAGATTGACAAAGCAGCCATAAGGTCTTGTGATTAGCATGGCTCATGTCCAACCAAACCATGAACGATGCAGGGCAAAGGTTACCATAGTGGAAGAATCGTTCCGAAATGATATTGGCCAGAAAGAACCCGATTTTTCCCTGGATGTCCAGGAAATGGGTCTCCAACACAAACCCCAAACAATCGAACATGTTGACCTTGAAGCGTCGCCTGATCAACCAAAAGAACAGAACCAGCGAGAGCCATTCCAGTGTGCCGTATACCATCATGTTGACAATCGACTCGTGAAAACGACTCTCCTCCATGTCCATCAAGTCGAGATTGAAGCGGCAGTTCGGTCCGTAATAGACAATGGTATAATACAGCGCCAACATCATGGGGATCACAGCTTCCACGTACTCGACCAACACGAGATACTCGATCATAAACATGAAGGCAAGCACCTCACGCAAGAGAGCAATCTGGTTGCACTCTACTTCTTTGGATTCTTCCGCTGTGAGGTCCAAAGTATTGCTTGTGGTGTGTTGTCTCGATCGTAAGAAGTGGCTTCGCGGGATCAACGTTTGGGGGGGTTCCTGGCCCAGATGCTGGAGCATGCGAATGATTCTCATGTTTCTTGAGAACTGAATATCGTTGGACGCTCTCCATCGAATGTCTTTCTCGGCTTTGAGCCGGTTGCAATGGGTCCTGGCAAACGACAAACTCCATTGGATCATGTTCTCAAACGTGATCCGCTGGCCTTGCTCATTGGTTTCCTGGAGGATGCGAGACATATTTCTGGTTTTGTACAGCAGTCGAAGCATGGAGACACCTAGGTTGGCGACATCAATGACCATCATGACCATCAAGGTACTCCGTGAAGACGTCGCTCCTCCCATACAAAGCGCAGAGAACATGGCGTTCATCAATTCCACCGAGAAGACGGTGCTTGCAGCCGCCAGATCTTGAACGTGATCCAGTCGCTTGCGACAAAAAACAATCAAAATGACCTTGAGGATCGGAAGAAGCACCATATACGCGATGCGAACGTGTCCTTTGAAGGCCCGAAAACCCACCATGTACAACGGGTACACAAAGATCAACGCTGCATTGAAGAGTACCAGCTTTCTGTACTTGGCGAAGAGACTTTTCTGGTCGTGCTTGACACTGCGGTCCTGTTGTTTGGTCTGCACACGTAGCTGCTTTTCCCTGGAAGCTTTTCCTCGATCCGTCGACTCTGACGTCTGAACCTGGCAAGTCTCTTGGTTGTTCTTGCGCGCGCGACGAACCCATCTGAGAATCGCATAATTGAAAGGAAATGCCACAACAAGAGGAAGGAATAGACCAAACGGCACTGGAAACCCGATCAAGACCGCAAGCATGAGGACGATCGAGGTGAAGAACGTCGCGATCACCAACGCAACCACGGTATTCATGTACCAGGCTTTTTTCGAACGGGTGGCAAAGTAATACGAACGTTGCCACTGGGCGGCGGTTGTGACCAGAACAGAGCCACAAAACACTTGCAGAAAGAACCGCTTGTTGGATCTCCATCCTCTCTCGGGAGACTCCAACGGAATGGAATAGATGCCACTGACCGCTATCTGCATCGGAAGTGGTGTTGCAATCAGCACAAACACCAACCAGAGCTTATGAGTGGTGACACGATAACGATTGAACGCGTCAAGTCGTGCCACCGAGTAATTTCCATCCAATTCGTCTGGAAGGACCGCGAGAAGTCGCTGCCAGCGACTCGCTCCATCTTGTTCTTGAAGAGGAGGTTGGTGACTATTGGTATCACGGGTTCTTCCCCGGGATGCAGCTGAAGAGTTGTCGACAGATCTCACCAGTGCTAACGTAGAGGTCATAGGTAAGGAGGTGGACACGGTCCAAGCATGCTTCGGGTGTTCTCGTGGATACAACTGGGTGGAGAGATGGTCATGCTCGTCATGGTGTGGGGTGCATGCCACTTTTGTGCTTGGCGGGTTGCTGGTTAGATGGTGCGCCTTCAAAACAACGAAAGCACAGTTGCTCTGACGGGTTTCAAGCAGAACTCGACAGTGGTGGGGCGTACCTTTGGCGACGGAGTCTCCGCATTGACGAGCATCGCAAGTTCCACAGCGCGGTTCGTCTCAGAGACTCGCGGTGATCCAACAGAACAGCGACCGCTAAGAATGGAGCCTGGTTCGAGATGTGGTATGGAGACCAGGTCGTTACATTACGTTGGCGGTTTCGATCGACACGGGCGTTTGATAATCAGACACACGCACTGCAGCGGCGAGCACCATCAACGCTACCAACGCCTTGCAGTGATGGAAAAACCGTCTCTTGCACTCGCCAAATCGGCGAATGTTCATCGATTCGCAGCCAATCGAAGAACAAACACCGTGTGTCAGCTTGTGAGACGTGCTCGAGGTGACGAAGACTCGGTGGTTGCCACTTCCGTACGATCCTTGCCATGGGGTCGCGGCAGATTGGTTTCCTCTTTTTTTTGTGGTCTCTGGACCAACCCCACTTCCATGCGTAAAGCGCTTGTTGCTGGGAATCCCAGAGGCGCTGGGGGTGACTGGCACGTGGACGCGTAGGTGGGAAGAGAGGATCAACCAGAAGACGTGTTGGTCATACGATTGATTCCTCACTGGCGCAAAAGTCAACAACTTGGACGAACTCGATATGTTCTCACTCGACCGCAAGAGTCTCTCACTCAAGAGGATTTGATGGCAAGTACAAGTCCCACAATGCTGTCGCCAAACACCATCCATTACACAATGCGATCACATCCTTATGGTTCAATGATATGTCAAGTGTTTGCCTACATCTCCCAGACTTCCAAAGCCTCTTTATCATATCTACAGCAACAAGCGCTCGATCTTGGTCACCTCGAACGTGTGGGCCCATGGCTGAGAAAACACCGTCACCGCAAACTCGCTGCGACCGCACTGGACCTCCTGCTGGCAGTACCCCTTGTACTGACCCGGCGCCAGCTCGCAGCCGTTGACCGCGAAACGGTAGTTGGTGCCGGCCACCACTTGGGTCTGGAGAGCATCGACGTGCTTGATGCAGATGGAGTTGGTGCCGTTGTGGGCGTCGTGAGCAGCATCGGACAAGGCGATCTGCAGCCATTCGACGTTGGCGGTGGTGACTGGGTGTGGGACGTATCCTCCGAGGATGAGGTCGGCGTCGGTGTTGGTGTTGGCGTTGGCGTTGGCGTTGGCGTTGGCGAGGGCGGCGGTGGCGCAGAGGAGAGCGACGGTCTTGAACATGGTGGTTGGTTCTTGTTTGTTGTTCTTGATGTTGGTGAATTTGAAAGTGATAGGAAGAGGAGGGATGGATGAGGACGGTGTAGGCTGAGATCCTCGACGGAAGGAAAGCGAGGAGTAGGAAGTTCAAGATGAGGGGGGGGGTGTTGGATACGCCTCGTTGTCGCTGTCGTTGCTCTGCAGCAGTGGAACAGATCGCCAGTTTGTTGAGAAACGGGAGAAGCAAAGCGTTGCACCAAGACGTAGAAGCGGCATTCCGTTCAGTTTGGTTGCGGTGTGGCAGCTCATGTCCGCGTCGTTGCATGCGCTGCCAAAGTTGTGTTTGGTGTTGGTGTTGGTGCTGGTGGTGCAGAAAGTTTAGTCGTAAGAACAAATGGATGAAGCGAAGTGACTTTTGTGTGTAACGCCGCCAAGTGGAGTGGGATGAGCCAGGGAATCTCACGCACACAATTGGGTGTTGATGATGAGCTCCGTAGAGGAAAGCCATTGGGTTGGAGCACCAGAAAAGGATGAGCACGTCCAGTGAGGACATGAATCATTGTCAAGAACGGAGTCGTCTTTCGCTGGCTTTTGGAGAGGTGTGTCCCGTCTCGTCCAAGTGCATGCACCATTGTCCGGAAGAGCATGGTACAGTACTCCCGCACTGCTAAGCCATATCGAAAGCGATCGCGTTCGGGAGGGAGCTCGTTCCTGAGTGAACTGGTGCGCTTTTGTTGCGGATGACGGGAGCAAGTGAGGCGACGAGTGGATTGAGACACTCGACATACGCAAGGCAGCTCCGTTGGGTTGGAGCGTGACGTCGTCGGAGGATGCACAGAGACCCCTTCCAAACAAGAGGAAGAATAACAAAACGGACAGTCCAAGCAAGAACGAGCTGCAACATGCGCATGCAGTGCGTCCAGAACTCGGGTTCGTCCATCCAGTCGACGAGCTTGAAGTGGAGCACCGGCTCGTCAGGGACGGGACGTGCGCATGTCTCACGGTGGTGTACACCAACACAAACTGAAGCAATGCACCAAAGCACCACAGGATGGCTGGCCTGTTGGCCTTGCTCACGGTCACGTTCGCACACGAATCTTTCTCGACCTCTCTGGACGTCTGCTGCAGCTTCACCAGACGCTCAGCGACTTGTTGGTCACACGTTGCAGCCAACCACTTCTCACCCATGCTGAGTTTGTAGTGAGGACTCTGTGCTCGCGCCAAGAACTCATCGTTGTGTTTGTGTGCGACGACTCCTCTACGTTGCCTCCGATCCCAACCAACCCACCAGTTTCCTCCTCCTCTCTCCTCTTCAATCGTCTAGAGAAATGGACGAGACGAGACACGTCGCGGCACCGACTTGGGTCTCCGTCGCTTCTATGACACACACACGCATCAGTGCCACTTCTCATTTTCTCAACGGCCTGTTGGATCTTCACTTGCTTCCGTGTCGTGTGGTCGGTGCTTGAACGACTTCAAGGAGACAGTAAGGAGATGTTTACGCCGCGTTGGGTACGTTGCCAACAAGTATTGCCAATGCGGCTGTCTTCACTGGTTCGTCGAGAGCCCTGTTCGTCCAGAACACACAAACTCGACACCCCACTGCTTGAGTGCCTCACTCAACTTGCTCATTCTCAATTTATCATCTTCGTCAAGAACAAGAACAACAAACAAGAACCAACCACCATGTTCAAGACCGTCGCTCTCCTCTGCGCCACCGCCGCCCTCGCCAACGCCAACGCCAACGCCAACACCGACGCCGACCTCATCCCCGGAGGATACGTCCCACACCCAGTCACCACCGCCAACGTCGAATGGCTGCAGATCGCCTTGTCCGATGCTGCTCACGACGCCCACAACGGCACCAACTCCATCTGCATCAAGCACGTCGATGCTCTCCAGACCCAAGTGGTGGCCGGCACCAACTACCGTTTCGCGGTCAACGGCTGCGAGCTGGCGCCGGGTCAGTACAAGGGGTACTGCCAGCAGGAGGTCCAGTGCGGTCGCAGCGAGTTTGCGGTGACGGTGTTTTCTCAGCCATGGACCCACACGTTCGAGGTGACCAAGATCGAGCGCTTGTTGCTGTAGATACTTGTGGATATCTTCGAGTTCATGTTAGGAAGGTGTCGTAGTGAAGAGTAGAGCATCAGTGGATGGATGGAGTTGGGGTAGTCAATCTTCGATAATCATACTGGATCCCATTTGGCTGCTTCGTAGTTCGCATTTCGGTCTTTGGTGCCAGTTGGTTCATTCTGTGGCACCCGACGCAGTTGGTGTTTGTCACCGCGGTGGCCGGGCGCAGTTCGTTGTGGCGGTATACCACACCATGGGCAACGTGGAAGGGTAATCGCACTCGCTTGTCATCAAAGGCGGATGCTGTCGTACCTGCTGCATGCACTGTGGACGTGCTGTCCTCGTCGAGGCGTCGTTCGACCGTTCCTGTTTCTTTTTTCAACCCTTTGTGTGATAGAGATATCAAACGATTCTGGAGCTCGCATCAGTGAAGACTCTGCGCACTATTCCGGAAAAGGACCGTCAACTCAACCACACTGCCAGGTTCCGGACATACGGCACACCTATCATCCAGATCCTGAATCTTCAGATACGACTCCACACAGTCCATCGAAAGGTGCAACACGACGCAATCATTTATTCGGTCTCATCCCGAGTTACTCTCAAGCTTCGCAGATCACGTCTACTTCCTTTCGCCACGTACCTACTCTTACACTACACCACGACCTGACCTTCGACGTCGACCTTGTCCGATACCATTACAGCAACAAGCGCTCGATCTTGGTCACCTCGAACGTGTGGGTCCATGGCTGAGAAAACACCGTCACCGCAAACTCGCTGCGACCGCACTGGACCTCCTGCTGGCAGTACCCCTTGTACTGACCCGGCGCCAGCTCGCAGCCGTTGACCGCGAAACGGTAGTGGGTGATCCAAATGCAGGATTGTTAACATGTACTGTCCAATGTCGTCGGTTGTAATGGGTGTGGAGAGCCAGAAGCGTTGAGAAACTGAGAGGTGGTACACCACCATCGGGACGTGCCTGTGCTTGTCCCCCATGGAGACGGTGCAGAATAGTTCGGCTTGCTGTAGTTCGATTGCCAACATCGTTCAAGTTGCCTCTTATGGAGCAAGTTTTGCAACTGACATGGAATCCGTTCCTGCCAACTCAACCCTGTCGTAAGGGGCCGGTGGCATTCATAGGAGAATGAATTGCTCTTGTTTGGTGGTGCTCACTGATCTGAGACATGGCACTCGACGTGGCTCGCCTCGTCCAAGATGAGTTGTTACACTTCAACAAGTGATAGAGCCACGCGTGAGCTGGATGAAACGTACTCAGTTGTCTACCTCTAGATGTCCAGGGCTGGCTCCGCGTTCACACTGCCGAATGTCGCAATCCACTCATCACAAAGCACACTCTGAAGTGTAGTTTCCAATTCTGTTTGCGAATCTAGATCTGTTACTCCACTTGTCTCAGCTCCTCTCACTCGAACCAGGACCTGGTGGCCAGCTACTATCATCCCGAATTCACCACCCACCATCTCGATCTTCATACTCTTTGCCTCCCTCCGTCTCCCCGCGCCATGGATCCTGGCCGACACCGTCCTCATCCATCCCTCCTCTTCCTATCACTTTCAAATTCACCAACATCAAGAACAACAAACAAGAACCAACCACCATGTTCAAGACCGTCGCT
>JAMFLO010000407.1:0-28721 GCA_027475765.1 Paralagenidium karlingii
GAACGAATACGAAGTGGAAGCAATCCAAGATCATCGAATGGTTCGAAGAACTCGACACTCCAAACCACTCATGGAATACTTGGTAAAGTGGAAAGGATACCGGAAACCGACATGGGTACGTGAAGACGACCTATCATGTGGGGCATTGCTGTATGAGTATCAGCTCAATCGAAAGAAGAAAGCGCGAGAAGAAGTGGCGCAAACCTTTGATGAAGACGAGCGGCAATAGCGATGGAGGCCTTGCACGCAGTTGTGGAGAAATGAGGTGGATTGGGAAGTGCAACGCGGTGGAATGGGACGAAGAAATGAGAGTGAAGATGAAGGAAACGGACGAAAAAGATGAAGAAGAAACAGTTGAAGAAGAAAAGTCGAAAGAAAGGGACTGATGGTTCTTGATCAAGCAATCTCGAGCGTTCAAGGAACGACAATGAAGTCAACTGGCAACGTGGTCGTCAGGATTGATGAATGGGGATGAAACACAAGTGTTGGTGTTGGTACTATGGAGCGAAATGAACGTTCCTCACCTTTTGGGTGTGGGATCAGGAGTGAAATGAAGAAAAAGAAACTTCTGTGCCACCAAGGGAAGAAGAAAAAGTATCTGCAGTGCCATTGGAAGGATCAAGAGAAGAAAAGTCTACTCAGAAGGTCAAGCAAACACATTGGAAGGATTCAGAATGGCTTGTCCTGCAAAGGATTGTACAACAAGAGGCCAAAACCAATACACCTCTACCTTGGACACGTATTGCAAAACAATACAACCAACAGAAAGAAGCACTCTCGTCTGAACGGTCAGCTGCCTCATGTCGGGCAGTGTACTGGCGAATAGGCCCAGACCGAGATATGGTAAAGGCCAAATGGAATCCGCGAGAAACGTGTTTGCTATATGCATTACGCGCCAAAGGTCCAGCATCGTTGAAATGGGGAGACATTGCTCTCCGTATGAAACTACTGCTGGGAGTGGATCGCACAGCAACTGCTTGTCGGTGTCGGTTTGAGGCAATTCAAGCGGACCCAAGCATTTTGAATCCCAGACCTCCGTATAAACAATGGAGCAAAGAAGAAGACGAAGCCATTATGGAAGTGCAAAACCAAGCTACTTCTGTGTTGCAACAGTTTGTCGACTTTGGTATCATGATGCAAGCAAAAACGGGGTCCTTCACGCGCTCATATGTGTCTTTTTGCGGTTGAAGGAAACGACTACTCAAAAAGAGATCTGCTACGGAGTCTGACATGGCAGCGGAAGCTAAAGACATGGAACCGGAAGAGCTCAAGGAACCGGATTCGGAAGATGAAGAGATCAGGGAACAAGTCATGGACCCTCAGCATGAGAATATCCGAATCCATGCCAATGATACTGAGCTTGAGATTGCCAAATCAATGGTACAACAACAAGAACAAAACTATGATGTTGAGTCATCAGAAGACATGAATGACAACACGCAAGTACCAGAAGAAGACATTACAAAAAAGGTTGGAATAGAAGTACCCTCGACTGATGAAGAACTTCAACAATTGTTACAACTGGGTGAAGAAATTCAAGCTTCAATGAGAGCAGAATCCAAGATGCCAGCAATGACTTTGCAAGAAGCTGAAGAAAAAGAAACGAGTGAAAGCAAGGGATGGCATGATGAGTTGGAAGAATGTGAATTTGCTGAGTTTGCTCAACAAAATATACAAGCCAGTGAACCCGCAGCAGGCTCTTCAGATGAACAAGTGCAAGAAAAACCCAAAGAGGAAGAACCTGATACGGACGAAGAAGAACTCATTGCATCAACCTCAAGTACAGCAATGCAAAGACTATTGATGAAAGCCTCGATGCATAAAATGATATCAAGAGAAGAGATGGTGATGATATCAGGAGTGTACTTCTCTGCGGCAAAGAATGCAATGATAAGACAACTGAAGCATGACTTCAGATGTCTGACTCCACTTCAATGCACAGTCAGCCGTGGTGAGATCACATGCAAGCATGCAAGATTCAGTCGAGAAAACCGGATCTACATTGACCAGTATGCTGGTACTGCAGATTATATCTCCAGCATGATGATGGTGATCAGTCGTTTGGCTAAATCAGAAATGAATGAAGCCAATTCAGATTATCGAGCAGAACCGATGAAGTATGATGTGGAATTTCAAGTTGGAGAAGCCACAACAGTGTACTCTCAGCTGGGCAATTCAGAGTGTAGAAATTGTTTCCAACCAAATGGAGTTGTGGGTGCATTATGGGTGGTGCCGGTATACATGACATCTATCATGTTCAAGCGAGAAGATCCACTCAATTGGCATCTGGCGTTCGGATACTTAGAAGCACCCAAATCAGTACTCCAGATAACCAATGTCAACGCTATTGTTTTGACAAAACCTTATGCACCGAAGTACATGGTTATCATGAAACATGGAGTCGACATCCAGTGGATGAAAAACAAGGGTTGGAAGTGGATCTATAAAGGATCATTGCTGCAACAATGCCGAAGGTTCAGAGGAATTGAACAACTGAGTTGCTTGCATAACCCTCTGGTGAAAAAACTGAGCAAGAGTGACTCACGGATGGTGCATAACAGTGCAGAATACAAGTCATTGAAAGCCAACTCTTATGCACGGTTGCTGGAGTTGAACAATCGACTCAATGCAGGGCAACAACGATGTTTCAACATGGCTGTGAGTTATACGGGAGTCTTGGTACTACGTGGAGTTTATGGATGTGGAAATCCTACACATTGGCAGCAATAGCGGTTGCACTCCAAGAGTCCTATGGTGGAATGGTGCTGATCAGTGCTGAAACCAATAGTGCTATTGATGCAGTGCTTGAAAAGTTGATCAAGATCCCAGGAATCAATCGAGGATCCATTCTGCGATTGGGGATTGATACCCAAATGGCTCCGGAGCTATTGCAGTACGGTGAAAATGGGGCCAAGTACGATGATCAAGGGCGAACAGTCAGCATATCCAAAAGCCAAGAACGCAAAAGCCATGAACGATTGTGGGAGGGTAAATCGTTGATTTTTGCTACTCTTACGACTGCAGCGAGATCAAATGTTATCCACAAACCATTCAAGTTTGTGATTGCTGACGAAGCCGGACAAATTGCGGAATGTGCCATCGGACAAAGCATTCGGAATGAAACCAAATCGCTCATTCTTGCTGGTGATCCAGAACAGCTACCGCCTTACTTTGGAAGAGACCGAGAAAGCAGATGATATGCTCAAGATACCAAAGAGCACATCAACATGAGGAGTGTGATGAAGGCCCTAGCCACAGATGAAAATACTGTGGTCATGGACATTCAATATCGGACTCATCCATCCATTACTCGGTTAATGCAAGCGTTTTATGATGATGTGGTATTACAAGATGGAAGATCCCAACAGTCTGTTGACTACCTGAACTCATTGGTCATGAACCCGTGCCATGAACGAATGGACTCATGGAGATACATGAAATCCAATCGAGTGGGTATCATCAAAACAATCCCATCAGAGAAGACTACTTATGAGTACAACACAACAGTGTCTCGACTTCAAGACCGCATCCGTCAAAAATCTATCAATGAATGGGAAGTGACGGCCACGGTTGAATTGATACTCAAGTGTGCAGCCATCCAGTACAAAGAGAATCAAAGACTTCGTCAATCCCACAAGATAAGGATATTGGTGATCGTACCATATCACAATCAACTCAATGAAATCAACTATCGCCTGCAGCGTTGTTTTAAACACTTATGGGGTGGAGAAGTGAACCTGTGGCTATCCACTATTGATGCAGTGCAAGGGCAAGAAGAAGATGTGGTGATTGTCAACATGGTTCGATTTCGGAACGGATTGGGGTTCTTTGCAAATGCATCATATCGACCTTTGATTGCATTTAGTCGCGCTCGAGACTATCTGTTTGTGATTGGAGATGCTCAGACTTTGAAAGAAGATCCACATCTGAAGATGTTTTATACCGTGGCGTCAAAGATGCAACAACAAGGAGTGCTCCAAGTGGTTGATCAGCGTAGTGAACAAGAGATCCCAGGGAAAAGGTTGTACAGCTGGACGGAATTTGTGCAAATGGTAGCGCGGATGCAAGTTGAAGCCACAGCTCAATTTTCAAAATGGTGAATGCAAGCAAGAACAGCAATCAATTGCTAGACTTGAGGATTACTGGGTCCTCAAATCGAGCAAGGGGCAGCTGTGACGAAGTGGATATTTTCCTGGAAGGATAATAAGTGAGGTTTGTCTATCTGATATGTTATACAAACAACCCAACAGTCTCATGAGATGTCAGGAAACTCAGAACTAAACAATAGGATATAGGTATGCTATGCCTATTTCAGCCCAAACCGGATGAGACAAGTATCGAGCAGAAAGAACCAACAAGAAAGGAAGTCAAGAAGCAAAGACATATGACCATATGAACCAGACTATCCAACAGAGCTCAAGGAGTATGTGATGTGTGAACGTGTATGTGTGAACGGAAGACAAGAGCTCAAAAGAAGCATGAAACAATGACTTCATCAAGCAAGTTCAATAGCCAAAAAAAGTTTATATTGGTGACTTTTGTGACGTGAAACCAAATAAGTGACAATGATGATCATAACGGAGTCGCATTCCAGCCTACAGTCTCACTCAAGTGTTTTGCGTTGGAGTATTGATTCTGGTATTTCACAAGCTCATAAATAAACCGGATTCAAATGTGGTGACCGTCAAAAGAAGACACGGACTTGAGCAAGAAGACGATCACAGTAAAAAGCCACTGCTGTTGAGCACAACAGGTGCAGGTACACCTGAGCAATCCAAAAGGCGCTGGATACCAATTGTGATGCTGATTGTCCAATGGAAATGGAGTCTTGTTCATGAAGTTCTTCCTGTCGTGTTGATTTGATTGCTTTACCGGCTGGCGATTGTACCACATGCTGTTGGTCAAAGCTTTGTTGTGAGAAGAACACGCGTGAGATGAACTCAAATGGTGGGACATTGGTTCAAGATCCAAACGATACCACCACTTCAGCGCTGAAGAACAAACCATGGTCAAGTGCAATCTCAATAGAAAGCGAAAGAAAGAGAAACGCAAGACGAAACAGGCGCTGCGATCCCTCCACCGGACATGCTCTGAGCAACAACGACAACAACAAAACAGTAACAACAACAGCAACAGCAACAACAAGAACAAGAAACGAATAGAAGTGATTCCGAGTGGACTTACTTGGGATGGCTGAAGAGAAACACAAGCCAAGATGATGATAGTGCGATGACAAGTTGTGACCAAACAAGCATTTGTGGTCGGCCCAAGAAGACTTCCAATGCTGGGAAACAAAGTGCCAGTTGCTCCTGTTGTTCCTGTTGTCCCTGAAGGCAAATGAACGTTCCGCAGCCTTGGGGTCCAAGTATCCCCAATATTCCTGAAGCCATATGAACGTTCCGCAGCTTTAGTGTACAGATGTTCCTAGTGTTCCTGGTGTTGTGAATGGCTGTGATATCTCTGGAGTCCCCAATATTCCCGAAGCCATATGAACGTTCCGCAGCTCTGGAGTACAAGACAACAAGAGGGTATGAGGGAAAATGAACGTTGCTCGACTTTATGGTATCAGTCCCCATTATGATTCATTGCGAGTGGACAGACTTGAAGTATCAGTACATACCATCGCCACAATTCGGGACGGTGCCTACAGTATTGTGATTCGAACGGACATATCAAGTCTGGTATGGAATGACGCAATCAATTCATGAGTTCAAGCGACAAGGACAGACCGTGACATCAACAAGAGAACAACAAATTATGAAGGTTTATCAATTCTTCACACACAACCAGCCACTCGACGTCTACCATGACCAACGACAACATGAGATGACGCCCAAAGGGTCAGATGAATCAGAATTGAACCACTAAAAGGAGACAGACGACAAAGTAGAGAAGAACGTAGTGGTAGAGAGAAGTCTTTTTCCCTTTAACCCCCCAAGTCTTTTTTTTTTCTCTCAAGTCTTTCCAACCACAGGATTCTGTGGCTGAGCCAAAACCTTTTTAAATCTTTTTGGGGATTTCCCCATACTGAAACCAAGTCTAAACGGCAGTTACGCGGCGTTTTGCGCGTGATCAGGTTATTGTTGTGTGTTACTTCAGGCTTCGGTTGTGAAGAAGCTTGTGAAGTATATACAAGTCAAGGGGCAATTATAGAACATTATTGCCATACTCAATTGTTCATTTGTGACTTTTTTTGAACCACAAGTGATTTGCCTCCAAGAACAACCTTTGTGATTATTTCTTGTTAAAGGTGGGTTTTTATTGTCACATTTTGAAATCTACTACACGACACTGTTCTATTCAGTTGACGACTCTTCGCCTTGCATTTATGACGAATCCCCAACAAAGTTCATTTTCCCCACAAACTCTGAAAGTCATCGGCTCTCTTTGGAGAACCATGGTGTCGCCGCTGGTCAGACGCTTCCTCTGAACATTGTGTAAGTTAAAGTAACAGCTCGCCTTGTTACAAATGAGACCGAGACAAACACCGCGTCGGAAACGGAAAGAGAGACACCTTCAGATGGCAGTGAGTCGGACGAATCAGATATGGGAGGTGGGTAGACAAACAGCAAATCAAAAACGAGATTGGTGTCTTTTCTGGCGATATTTTTGTCGGTCTTAAGAGTGACGATCATTCAGGGAGAACCAATCAAATTGCACATATTTGACGGTGCTTTTTTGTTCTGCACAGCCATCTATTTTGATCTGGTCTGGGTTGTGAGCATTTGAAATCAAGCGATTGAGGAAGACAAGGGTTTGCTTGGATGTGAGACCTGAGGCTCCAGATCTGACCCCAAAAGTGGGGGATCAGGACTTTGGCCAGCACAATAGCAAACCCAGCTATAATACGATTGGTGGAAATAGGTCCAACCCTGTGACATATCCAACCCGATGACTTACGATACGGTATGTTCTGCATGATATAGACGCAATAAGTCCTTGCGCATTATTATTTTCGTTGACAGCTTGGCCGAGTGGTTAAGGCGACAGACTTGAAATCTGTTGGGGTAACCCGCGTGAGTTCAAACCTCACAGCTGTCGGTTTTGCCCGATATCGTGTGGATTATGCAATTGAGCAGTTAATTGTTACAACAAAGATTTTGTGTACTTCGGGGAAAACAGCAAACGAGAAAGGGAGAAATGAGTGCAAGGACCACGTTCTCGAAGACCCCCAGCTACTCGACGCCGACGCTCCCGAGAAAAGAACTCCTAGAGGAAGAGAGTGCCGTTTACGAAGGTTGGTTTTGTGCGTTGTGAGCAACGGCGTGATCTCACGCGCTCTTGATTGTCGAGTAGATCTCAAGAAGACTATCCTATTGCTGGAAAGCATTGTGAAGTCCAACTCCAAGGAGAGAATCCCGCGTATTTGGCGCAACTTCAGCAAACTTCGCAAAACGATTTCGATTGAGCAATTGAAACGCGCTGTTTCTCAAACTCTTGCGAATGAGAATGAATCCAAAGCTTTTCTACTGCAGCAGATCCAATACTTGGCTGCGCAAGACAATGCAACCCGCGATGCAACCATGACCAATGCCTCGTCTACACAAAAGGAAGAGAGCCCCGAAGAAGGCGCTTTTGTGGAAAAACCAGCCGACATTGTGATCCCTGCCGTTGATCTTGTGGAAGTCGACATTTGCTTTTATCTGTTTGTGCTCGCTGCGCTCATCAAGCATAATCTACTCCAGGAGGCGCTTGTGACCGTCAACAAAGCTCTCGAGCATTGCCAACGAATCAATCGGCGCACATTAGACCCGTTTCAAGCCAAGTTGTACAGCTACTTCTCGTGGATTCATGAGAACATGCCTGGCCGCCAGTCCAGTTTGGCTTCTCTTCGGGATGTGTTGCTGAGTGCACATCGCACAGCCTGTCTTCGATATGACGAGTTTGGCCAAGCGACTCTCATCAATTTGCTTCTACGCAATTATCTTCAAGATAATCTTTATGAGCAAGCGTACAAGTTTGTCACAAAAACGACCTTCCCTGAGAGTATCTCGAACAACCAGTTTGTGCGTTACCTGTACTACGTCGGACGCATCCAAGCCATCCAACTCGAGTACACCGAATCGTATCTGAAACTGATGCAGTCGATTCGCAAAGCGCCGCAAAATACCGCTGTGGGCTTCCGACGTTGTGTATACAAGCTCGCCATCATCGTGCAGCTCTTGATGGGTGAAGTGCCTGAACGCCACGTATTCAACCAGGATGAACTGCGCAACGCCTTGGAGCCGTACCTTGAACTCACAAATGTCAGACATCACATTGTTTATGTCGCTCATAGTGGTTTGGGCCTTGCTTACGATGGATTGACGATGTCTTGGCTAGGCTGTACGTCTGGGAAACCTCGAGGATTTCAACATGGTGTTAAAGCAGCATGCCACAGGATTCAAGGATGACAAGACGTACACGCTCATTTTGAGGTACAAATGAATCACCAAAGAAGTAAATGGCGGGGGTTTGACCTATTTCGACCTTGTAGACTCCGCCACAACGTTATCAAGACCGGGCTTCGCAAAATCAGCATGTCGTACTCGCGAATCCAGTTCAAAGACATTGCGGCCAAACTTGCCCTTGGGAGTGCGCAAGATGCCGAGTTTATTTGCGCAAAGGTCAGTAATGTCGTTGGGTATAGTCTGTGCTGTTCTTGTCACATGCTCTGAAGGTAACCAACTTTGCTTGTGCAACAACACAGGCTATTCGAGACGGCGTGATTGACGCTGTAATTGATCACGAGAATGGCTGGCTGCAGTCAAAAGAGACTCTGACTATCTACACGACAATGGATCCTCAAGCCGCGTTTCAAAAGCGTATCACATTCTGCCTGGATGTGCATAATGAAGCTGTGAAGGGCATGCGCTACCCTCCGGATGCGTACAAGAAGGATCTCGAGTCAGCAGAAGAACGGCTTGAACGAGAAAAGCAAGAGGAAGAGTTGGCCAAAGAGATTGAAGATGAGATGGATGAAGGACTTTGAGTTCGCCAGATCCAGTCAAGTGGGTAAGATCGTCGATCATTAGTGGGGTGCTCTTGGCATTCGATGAACAATACGACAGGATTGATGACATAACTCTCACTCATGTTCTCGTGCTCTCACTCATGTTCTCGTGCTCTCACTTTCCGACTTGCTATGTGGCAACACCGGTTAAGCATTCGGATTGCTTTTTCCGTTGCTCATGGGTCAATGACTGTCTGTACTACCTAATGAGATTTGACCCCAAACAGTTCGTCGATAACATCGTAGTTAATCCGTCGACTCTTGAGGCGCTACATGCATCACTACACGTTCAGACTCAGCAGTCAGTAACACACACACACACACTACTCACATAAATCGCGTGTTGTGCGGTGTCAGGAGGTGGTGGTGGTTTGGCATCAGCTTGGGGTTTCTTCCGTTTCTTCTTCTTCGGAGCCGCCAAGTGTGGGTTGTTGGCTGCGTTTAGTTGCTCTAATCGCTTCTTTTCCTGGTCATCAGTTTGTGTTAGTGCGCCACATACAAACACATATGTAATCAACAGGACTGCGAGCTGTGTCTCACCTGCTCTTCCAGATACTCCTTGTTCATCTTTTCCCACAACAGTTGCTTCTTGGTGACCTCCTCTCGAGTCAGCAAAAGGGCGTCGATTTCAGCGTCATCGATATCAGACAACGTGTCTTCAGGAGAATCACCATGATCATCATCTTTGATTTCGTCCACAGTGTTGTCTGTTCCAGCACCAAACGATCGGTTTTCCCGCGGATCCTCCTGCTCGATTTTCTCTTCGTCATACTCGTCCTCTTCCTCTTGTTCTTCTCCTGCCTCTTTGCCGTTTTTCGAAGTGCGGTCGTCGGCCCCTTGTTCTGATTGTTTCTGGCTGTCGTCAAACTTGATCGGATCATCAATCGTTTTGCTTGGCTCTTCTTCCAATGCAAGTGTCAGATCTCTCTCAATGGTGCGATAAAACTCCATTTCTCGCTGCCGCCGCACAATAAACCGCGCCGACTTCTTCCGAACGGAGTGTAGAGCTTCCTTCGCGGCCTGACGGCTCGCGCGGGTCACAATCTGGTCGTTCTCGTTCTCAAAACCGAAGTTTTCCTCTTCGTCTGCCTCCAACCCAACGGCGTCTTCTTCGTCCTCGTCATCCGAGATGGCATCTCTTCTTGACACTTTACTGCGAGTCTCTCCGCCGTTTAACAGCTTGGCGATCTCTTCATCCTTCATCACGACGCTCGCAAAGTGACTGGCCGACGACAAAACCTTTCGCGCAGGAGATTTCACGACAAGTTCACTGCTTTTGGTTGTGCTTGTCACGCTGCTGCTACGTTTTCGTTGTTGCTCAATGGCTAGCCGTTGTGACTCTGCCAAGAGCAAGTCCATGACTTCTCGCTGGCGATGGCGCTGAAAGCACGGCGGATCACACTCGACACGAGCCATCTCTAGTTTTCCAACTTGATCATACGTCAACTGAGCCGTCGGTGTCATGGAAAACTCCTCCAAACGAAGCTGCAGCGTTCTCTCACTAATGCTGACCACATCCATCACGTCGTAGAAGCCACACACCACGGAATGGGAGCGTGCCGCGATTAGCAATGCAGCACCGCAAATGCCTGATGGTCTTCGACCCGTCTCCATCCAATCGCGCTTCATCGTCGCGACCAAGCGCAGCGCTGTCGTGGCGATTGTGTGGGTCTTGCTCCCAAGCTTTAATTGCGAAGCGAAGCGGTGAATGTAGAGCGACGGATCGATCAGCGGTAGATGGATCTGCAACAACTTGCAAAACTTAAGAAACACGCCACCAAGAGCATAGACGCTGACTTGCAGCTTGTCGGCAAAATCGATCAGCAAGTGCGGTGACCGCTCACGACGGCACACGACATAGAGACAGGTTGCGATGACCGTTTGGGATTTACGCCCATGGGTGAAACTGCGCTGCAAAGCGAGCGCGTACAAGCGATACGCAGACTCAACATAGTGTTCACCGAGCCTCAGCATGCCTGCAACCTGTCGGATCTTGCGCTTGGCGATGGACAAGGTTGCGGCACGCGTCTCAACACCGTAGTTTCTACCGCTGGTTCCGACATTTGTGGAATGGGAAGTGGTAGACGAGACAAACTGGCCAACAACACTGTGGCCGCCTCCACTCTCTTGGAACTCTACCGAAGACACAATGTTGTTGGTCTCGAGGATCGTACCGCAGCTCACGCACACAGCATCGCCACTAATGTCGACATAGTCGATCTCTGTACACGAACAAGTAGGACAGATCGATGGCATCTTTGACTTCTCTCACAATGTGCCAATGAGAAGGCTTGCCGCCAATAGAGTTGTTTGAAGGTTGCTTGAATGTCGAGCAAATTGCCAACAGAATGAAACTCAGACAGAAACCATCCTCATGCTTTGGACGACTCTACAATCATAGGTTAAGCCGTCGGAAACAGATGCCGAAGCGCTTCCAGATTCCTGCGACTGACTGCTGCATATCTCTTGCCACCGAATTTGTCTTGTACAGCTACTAATTTACATAATGGCATTGACAGCAACAGACCAACAATCGCTTGTGCACACCCGCGGAGCGCCTCCAGTCGACACTCGCAGAGCAGCATCAAAAGCTCCAGCTGTGTTCAGATCTGCGTGAGTCTAGTAGATCCAATACACGCACACTCAACAAGCACCAACCTTGTTCATCTGGGTCTGCATCAGCACTTCGTGCAGTTCCTGAGGTTCATTTGACTCATCACAACAGGTCGCAGCGAGTGCAAGGACAGCGCACGACGCAGCAATCTGACAGGGCGAGTACTCCCTGCAAATTGTGAATTCTAACAGACACGCCTGCGAAAAGAATGTCGCAAAGTGGCAAGTCATAGGCACGCAAGCCAAGCGTTTGAGAAGAAAGCCGAGGAAGGCGTTTGTGGTTGGAACAGTCAGCTGGAAATTCAACTGTACCAGCATATCAATCTCGCATCTGCTCAAGCCACAGAAAAGCAAACTGTCAGCTGAGGGGCAAAATCCTGATGAATCGCACGGATGCCCACTCACTCCAGCACTTGTTGCTCCGTGTAAGCATTGTCGGTGACATAGACCAAGTCTGCCACTTCTGTTGCAAGCACTTCTTCCATCTTCGAAGCGATCTTTGGAATTACCGACATTACCAACATGAGAGATCACCCCGTCTGCACAGTTTATGAATGGACACAATGAACACAAACACTCACAAGCATCGCCGTGATCCCCACTAGTTGGAGTTGACTCCTTTCAATCACACGCTTGGACAGGAAGCGATCAACATAGTAAATCATCAAGTGGAGAGTCTCATTATGCAGTTTGCATCGACGATGCACTTCGATCAACCAGTCGACGAGCACCGCACGCATTTGGCAATTGAGGTGAGGCTACAAGCAGCAGGAGAATGGGGTTACAACCGGCCAATTCCCTTCGTTGCGTTGCAACGGCCATTATCGCACCTGCATTTTGGCCTCGTAATAATCCACATCGATCCGGCAATTCCTTTGTCTGCGTCGCAGATTGAGGAATACTTCGAGTTCTCCGTCTATATGAACTTGACGTAGCGTTGAGCTATTGAAGACGGACCCACACGATTCAGGGAAAGACTGAGCAGATGGCTGAAAAGCGTTATGCAATGGGTCTGCACTATTGGACGACGTGAGCAGCATTATGAAGTCGACGGCACTAAGGAGTGAGATGACGATGGCACTACAAAGACTTGTCGACTGCGTCAAGTTGCAGCAGCGTCCAGCCGATGCTAATAAACCAAAGGGAAACGAGCGCCACGGCGACAGAAATCCTCGTAACTTGACTTTCCTTTCTGCTGGGTTTCCTTTCCTCGCGAATCGAACTGGATGGATAGACAAGTTCAACAATTCAAAATTCAAACCCGCATGCAGGTGGGCGGGTCCAACCAGCAACTTGCAGCGGGTCTTGCCTTGTGGAAACGAACTCGAAGTGCAGAGACGTTCCAAACCCGGATGAATGAAACTCCTTGTTTTTATCACACTGAGATGATTTTAAAACAGAGCATGCATTTATCAAGTCACATTATTGTTCACGGAAACAATTGGCGAATGTATGTTTAAAACCGGGACACCCGGTTCATAAGTGGATGGGCAGAAAAGGAATGAAAAAAGATGACGATTGTGTCCCAACACATGAGCGAGCAACGTGGAAACCTTCAGAGTCAAGCAGACATCAAATGGGTTGATGCACTGAAGATTGCTGGAGGCTACCCAACAGTAAGAGTCATTTGTCAAAGGAGCTGCGATGCGTCCCTTCAGGACAGAAGAAAACGCCACCGTCTCCTCGTTTGCTGTACATGTTCTTATTATGGTGAAAATGGCGGCGTGTTCCACAGGCCCCGTTGAAAATGGCGGGGGACACAATGCATAAAGCGCGGCACTCACATGGACTGGTCAGTTCACCAACGGTCAACCCGATCCACAATGAAGGGAACGGAGCTGTGATTGGCTGGATCAGCATCAACAATGAAACCGTCAGTTTTCCTTGACGCAACACTCGTGTTGTCATCGGGAGCGTGAAATGCAGAACTCACAATCCTTTGATGTGCCAATGCTGACAAATGAAATAGAGAAGAAGCTCTTGCGAGTCTTTTGCTTCTTGCGCCAGCTAGAAAAGAAGGCTCGACTCAAGAAGAAACTAGCCGAGTTTCACACGGCTGTGATGAAGCACCACTGCCAACGCCACGCACAACTCATGGTCCAACATCAGCAAGACCAACGAGAACGGCAAGAGCGACACGATCAAGAGAGCAAGCAGAACAGCAGCAAAGTAGAATCACCAATGAGCTCCTCGGCAAGCGGGACAGCGTTGTCACCAACGATGACAGCAGAAGCATCGCCAGCATCAGAGACCGAGAGCAACACGACAGCAAATCAGCAACTCAACGATTGCACAGCGGGGCCCATTACAAACTCCAAGGAGTCAAGCCAGCCGCCTGCTGACAGTCCTGACCTTGAAACCATTCAAGCCGTTCTTGGTGACACTGAAAATTTCTTCAAGACTTGTGGACCCGAGCTAAATGCTCTCCACAAGGAGGTTGAGGACCTGAAGAAGAGTATCTTGGTCAAGGATAACGACTCAAGAGGGTACGTTACCGCAGCAGACTTGACTACGGCGATGAAATCGATGAGCCGACCCGTTTCAAAGGTACGTGAGCGACTAGGACTCTTCGTTGTACGCGACGTCTCAGATCTGAACACTCTCGGCAGGGTGAAGTCCATTGGATGATCTGGGAAGTCGATAATGACCTCGACGGTGCTATCGACTGGGACGACTTTCGAGGAGCATACTCTCGATCAATCCACGACAAGCACAATGTGGAGCCCAACCAATTGTACCATGTTATTCAGTTTCTTCTCTGTGACCGCGAGAACAGCTTTTCCGTTTCAGGTGTGAATCTACCCATATGTTGCCGCCATTTCGCGTTCACTTTGCTTACGGCAGGTTTGTACAGTGCTAGAGATCACCGATGAGCTGCGTCGCCACGTGGGAACTCAACAAGTAGCTTCAAATTTGCTCGATTTCTTTGCCGTAGAGCTTCGTGAGAGAGATCGCAAGCTGTCTTTGGCGGAGTACCTTGATCTGGTGTTGGATGATTTGCCATCTGCTGGGTCATGGAAGTGCGATAATGTTTGAAAGGTGATGAGGTGTCGTTTTGTATAGCGCATCGTATTCGGAAGAGTACTGTAATGGAGAGGTTTTCAACGACGGCTAATCACTGGCCAAAAATGCGCCCAC
Source organism: Paralagenidium karlingii (assembly GCA_027475765.1). Lineage (NCBI taxonomy): Eukaryota > Oomycota > Peronosporomycetes > Paralagenidium > Paralagenidium karlingii. The sequence goes on from JAMFLO010000407.1 coordinate 14,744, forward strand.
ACAGAGAAACCTCGGCCAATTGCACCAGTTTTCTTCCATCGATTCAATCAACATATCAACGTGAAGCAGAAGCCAACCAACGACAACTTCTCGTCGCAGGCAGCACCCTTCAGATATCCGATTCGAAACATTCGTAGGCAGGGCCAAAAGCAAAAACCATGTCGGGTCCTCTTGGTCGTATCATTGCGCAGGTCGTGGTTATGGGCGTAGGTGTTTTCTCTCGCGCCTTTGTACAGGCGTATCAGCAAGCCGTCATGAATGCTCGCAACGGCAACACTGCAGCCACGGCCGCTCGAACTGCGATGGGAAAGAAGCTCATGTCCAAGGAACAAGCCATGGAAATCCTCAATTTCCCAGTGGCCAGCAAGCCGAGCAAAGCAGAAATCGAAAAGCAGTTCAAGCGGTATTTCGAGGCCAACGATCCAGCCAAAGGTGGTTCTTTCTATTTGCAGTCAAAAGTGTTCCGCGCCAAAGAAGCATTGGAACGGGAGGACCCACCACCAAACGGCAAAGCCGAGGCTGGAGAACCCAACACCAAGCAAGACTAGCAGCCTTGAACACTGCGGACGTTAGACGGAGCTGATTCGACGCTTGCTGTCACCATTGGGTGGGCGATTTGTGTTTCTTTATTAGAAGAGGTTTTTGGATTTGTAGAATTGTTTCTAAACGCTGGGGATTAACAAAACAAAGCAGTTGGCCATGTGGGTTTGGTTGATGGATCCTCTGGACTCCCCTCCTGATCATGTTTGCACAAAAAGATAAGCTGAGATTTTCCACCAATCAGCTGGCAGGCGTTCCTTTGACCCTCCAAACGAGAGTATACTGCTCTGAAGAAAACGGCAATGCCAGTGTTGCGCCCCACGATTCCACGGCTGTTGACGATAAACGGCGGGGGTGCTGCGTCGATGCACGCCAAATCCAGCGTCAAGTCCGCTTTTGATGATATCGTCAGAAAGGCGGACAAAAAGCAGCTGCAGTTCATGCAAGAAATGATCATTCAAGTGGATGAGAATGACCAGGTTATTGGACCCATCAGCAAGAAAGACTGTATGCCTCCCTGCTTCTCTATGCTTTGACCTCATGGTTGAGTGATCTGATGTACTAATGATGCATCTTTGGTCGTGTTGATCCGTTTGCTGCAGCTCATTTCGGTGCTGGTGTTCTCCATCGGGCGTTCAGTGTGTTTTTGTTCAACTCAAAGAATGAGCTGCTCATCCAAAAGCGAGCTGCCAACAAAATCACGTTTCCAGGGTATTGGGCCAACACGTGCTGCAGGTAAGCACGGCCCTTTTTTCTGTCGAAGAGCGCATTCTCATGAAGTTCGATCAAGCAGTCATCCTCTCCATGTACCACATGAGATGGAGGATGGTGTGGGTGTCAAGCGTGCAGCCATTCGCAAGCTGGAACAAGAACTTGGTATCCGCAGCGATTCTTTTGCGGAACATGACATTAAGCACATCACGACGGTTCTCTACCAGGTACGTGAAGCAGTAGGCTGCAACAAATGTGGCGCCACTCTTGTTTCAGCTGCTCTAATGCATGTGACTGGTGCATGCTCAGGCACCGTCAGATGCCCATTGGAGTGAGTACGAAGTCGATCACATACTTTTGGTACGTGCAGACGTCGAAACTCATCTGAATCCAAATGAAGTGGAAAGCGTCGAGTACGTTCCCGAACATCAACTGGCGCACCTGCTGCAAGATGAGGAGCGGAAGTTGTCACCGTGGTTTCGCTTGATTTCGTCCAATTTGTTGCCTAAATGGTGGAAAAGACTGGACGTTTTGCTGCATGAACGTGAGGCGCGAGTTATCCCCAAGCAAACTATCCACCGTTTCATTTAAGGACAACAAGACGAGTGATGCTGCATTGTCACTGTTTCTAACTACGAGATTTCGCATGGGCAACCCACTTAACGATTCAGGTATAGATAGATAACCTGAAATCCATGACATGGGTCATGTATAGATGCTAATCAAGACGACTGGTTGGGACAAACACGGTGAATTGGGACTTGAAATTCTTGAAGTAATTGCCGACTGAGTACTTCTGGAATTGGGAGATGCGTTTGCCTGCAGTGTCGTGTTGTCAGTGCGCACCTCGCCCCCTTGCTCAGGATATACAACTCACCTGAGCTGCTCAAGTAATTGCCCTTCTTGTCTGTGCCAGTCCACCCGACGTAAACGGTGATGTCGCAAGACGAAGCATTCGCTCCGAGGCACGAAGTCTTTGGGAAGTAGCAAGTGTCCGAATTATCCGAATAGATCTGCGATGATTTGTTGGACGGCGCCTTAAAAAGGTTTGAAGAACAGGAATCGGATTCACAAAAGAAGCAGCCGTCATCCCAAGTGACGCCAGTGATGACTCCTTTCTTCACTGAGATTAGTGCGGTGAAGTAGGGAAACACATTACCCTTGCTAGAGCTATACAACTTGTAGTTGGTGCTCATATTGAGAGTAGAGACACTCAGAAATGCCCCCCATGGCTCACCACCAATGCGCGAATCGTTGAACGCTGCATGCAAACACGAAAGAACAGTTCAGATATCATGTTGCTGTGGGGCATGTGTCTGGCCAACTCGCTTACATCCAGGGACGCGCAAGACAGTGAATTGATCGGCGAGCGGAGTGAAAATGGTACGATACTTGTTGTTGATGTTGAGGCAAACGTAGGTAAGTTCGCCTTTCTTGACAAACGAGTTGGTGGGGTCATTCGACGTCGAGCAATAGTTGGTCACTCCTGTCTCGTACGCCTTGAGCACACTCAGCAGCGCCAACAACAGCACTAGTGCACCAAAGAGCTTGGGCTGCATTTCTTCGGCAAATCGGCGAGACAACGGGGGAGAAAGACGAAAGACACAAGGGCTAAAGCGCAGGAGTTTCGATTGGCGAGCAGCATCATCCGTTTCGGTCAGACGTGCAAGCTTGGCTCATCCGGGTGGATACAGTGTATGTCTATGGTACAGTATTCTTAGTGTAACCGCCACCAGACATCCGTTGCAGATGGCTCCTGATTTCGGAGTCCTGATCACTGGACACTGTGAGCAGTTCGCTTCTTCGACAATACCATCACCATTGCAAACGCATCAACGAGAATCCAAACCCACTTATTGAAGACCACACCCATCTCTTAGCTCACAAATGACAGAGGGTCTATCACGTACAGTTGTCGTCTGTCTCTTTGTACATAGAGGAGTACTTGTTGCCACCACCAGCTCTGAGCAAAACCAGACGAGAAGCAGGGCGGCCCGCTCGAGATAGCACATCCCGCTGCGAAGTCAAAACTCGATCATAAAACCTCTTTTGGCACGCCGACCGAAGCAGATGCAGCACAAAATGCAGCGGCAGAAGCAGCAGGCAACGCCCACAGCTTCAGCATCTCAGTTGAGCTCATGAACACAAAAAAAATGCCCTGTCTGATACGCACAACCGCTACCCCCTTCCCCATGTTTGCGGGTGTTTTTTGCATTCCTGATGTATTAAACAGGTGCGCAGACCAACTGTTTTTAACTGCTGGCTGCCGTTGGTTTTCTCCTCTCCGACGTACGTGGCAGGCAAACGAGCCCAGTCGTACACTTGCACTCAACCGTTCGTTTGGTCTTGTGAATCCCAGCATCCGTAATGTCGTTCTTCCCCGTCATCAACGCCCTCAACCCAGGCATGCCAAAGCCCGCTGCCGCCAAGAAGCCATCCATCTTGGCCACCTCGGCTGCTAAATGGGATGCGCGTCTCGTTCACACCCCACCACATGACCTGGCGTACTACGGCAAGTGCATGCTTGGTGGTGTCCTCTCTTGTGGCATCACCCACACGGCTGTGACTCCATTGGATGTGGTCAAATGCAACATGCAAGTGAACCCCGCCAAGTACCACAGCTTGGTTCAAGGCGGCCGTGTGATCGCTTCCGAAGAAGGTGTGCACGCTCTTTACAAGGGCTGGGCTCCCACTGCTATCGGTTACTCGATGCAAGGCCTGTGCAAGTTCGGCTTCTACGAAGTCTTCAAGGATTTCTATAGCAACTTGGCTGGTGAAGAGAATGCGTACAAGTATCGTGGCTCCATCTACTTGGCTGGTTCTGCTTCGGCTGAATTCCTTGCCGATATTGCTCTTTGCCCCATGGAAATGGTCAAGGTCAAAGTTCAGACCTCGCCTGCGGGTACTTTCCCAACTGAGTTCGGCCCAGCCCTTGCTGAAATGAAGGCTCGCAGTGCTGAAACCCGCTTCCCATTCGGTTCGGTTGTGCCCCTTTGGTCTCGTCAGATCCCATACACCATGGCCAAGTTCTTTTTCTTTGAGAAGGTTGTTGAAGCCTTCTATACCCACGTGTTCACTGCTCCCAAGGAATCATACCCCAAGAGCACCCAGCTCAGCATTACTTTCGCTTCTGGTTACATCGCCGGTGTGATTTGCGCCATTGTGTCGCACCCTGCTGACTCCGTCGTGTCGCTTCAGGGAAAGGCCGCCAACAAGGGCAAGAGCCTCGGCCAAATCGCCAGCGAAACTGGGTTCAAGAACTTGATGACCAAGGGTCTTGGCACTCGTATCATTATGATCGGTACTTTGACTGGTCTCCAATGGTGGATCTACGATACCTTCAAGACGGTCTGTGGTATGGGAACCACCGGTGGTGCTGCTCGCAAGCACTAAGCGACCCGTGCGTCCATATCACGTACCTTTAGATGGCAAAATGGTGGGAGTGGGCTCCTGATGCGTTTGTGATTGTTTGTCACGGAATCATTAAGGGCAGTTGTGTAGGAAGATTTGATGAGTTAGTTTTTGCATGGTAATTCCATAGAAAGAGCCACATAACCGGAAAACATGGTCTGTTCCCATCGAATCTCAGTCCCTTTCTTTTCCATGATATCTACGGAAAGAATAAAATATGAACTGCTAGAATCACCAGTGCGACAGCCACATACGGGCTCTTTCGTTCACCGATACGAGAAGCCTTCCAGCAGAGTCCTCCCAAACCCTCGTGCTTTCCTGGGAGCTGTCCTCGATCAAAAATGGTTGGAAACTTGCCTCGAATGTAGGTGCACATGCAAATGAACAACAGCGCCACTGTGATAAGACCTCGAAGACTGAATAGCGCAGACTAAGCATGCATTCGAAACGTCAAGACAATCCATTATCAGCGAGATTTGATCAGAGACATATGATCAGACAACTCACCATTTTGCCAAAGCTTTCTCGCTTCGAGTGGAGATCAGGCTACTCAATCTGATCCTATCTGATTCCGTTTGGCACCAATTTTATCCAATGAAAGCTCAGCATTCAAATAGGTGCGAATAACCTCGGACTCACAATCGATCCTGACGTGATAATCCGTGAGGTTTTTCCGCGACACCCGCCCAAGTCCCAAACGGAAGCCAACGTGCATTGCGCTGGGAGTCACAGCAAAGTCACAGTTCAAGGTGTGAGAAAAAGCGACTGACCAAGCCAAACGAGCCATGCATCGAGTACCGAAGTTCGTGCAACGCGTCGCGCAGGTAAAGACTTGTTGTTTGTTTGTCAGCAGTTGTATTTCAGCCTGTATTGCTTCTGTGGTCAGCTCATCTCTGTCGATCCATGCTTTCGTAGGTTGGTGGCTGTGCGCTTGTGGGCGGATCCGTCCTCACCGGTGTCGCGTCATGCAGTGGCGACCAGATCCCAGCACTTAACTACGGATTTGACCATGTGAAGCCCTGGAAGTCGTTCGATGCTGCCAGTGTGCGACGTGGTTACCAAGTGTATCGTGAAGTTTGTGCTTCGTGCCACAGTCTGGACCGCATTTGTTTTCGAAACTTGGTCGGTGTGACGCACACGGAAGCCGAATTGAAGGCGATGGCCGAAGATGTGGATGTCGTAGATGGCCCCAACGATGAAGGCGAAATGTTTGAGCGCCCTGGAAAACTGTCGGACCCACTTCCTAGACCATACGCCAATGACGAGGCAGCTGCTGCTGCCAACAATGGCGCTATTCCCCCAGATCTTTCTCTCATTGTCAAGGCTCGTCCTGGTGGCGTCGACTACTTGTTTGCACTGTTGACGGGTTACGTTGATCCACCAGAGGGAAAGGAGCTTCTGCCAGGCCTGTACTACAATCCCTATTTCGGTGGTGGCGCCATTGCCATGGATAGACAACTTCAGGATGGCCAGGTTGAATACGAAGATGGCACCCCAGCAACGACCTCCCAAATGGCTAAGGATGTGTCTGTGTTCCTTGCGTGGGCTGCTGAGCCGGAGCACGATGAGCGAAAAAAGTTGGGCATGCAAGTGCTGATCGCTGTCAGTGCTGCTTGTCTGCTGACAGGCTACTACAAGCGATGGAAATGGGCGCCATTGAAGACCCGTAAGATCTTCTACACCAAGTAACCCCTCATCTTCCGTCATGTTCTGGTTGCACATTTGGGTGTTTGGGCTGGCTCTAATGGATAGCCGGGGGGTTGAGTGATTGAGAGCGAGACCCTTTGTCATATCCGGCCTTGCTATCCGATCGTGGCATAGCTTGATGCAGGGTGAGAACCGTCAGTGTATGGGAAGGGGGGAATTGGCTTGGGCAGTTTAGTAGCTGCTTTAAGGAAAACAAGAGAAAAAGATGGACAAAAAAGAGATATTGAGTCATTTTGACCCCGATCGTCCATTATCCTCACGTGGGGTCCTGCAGATGCAGTTTTTGTCCTAGTGAACGATCTGTGACAAACGTGTATTACTGTTGTTTGATGTCACTGGACATGGCCTGTGGTGCTAACCAGTCACTGGATACCATACGGTACCGGTTTTATCGGTCAGTATCATTGGTTCGTGGAGGAATCGCTTCACGGTCAAAAAGCAACCGAGCAGTCATGGCCAGCACGATTCGCATTGGAACAGACGCGCCGCATGTGGTGAGGACGAAAGAAAAGAACGATATCACTTAGACAGCGAGGAATTCGTCGACTGGATTTGTGGATATGGTTGTTGCTGTGGCTCTAACTCATGTGTTTCTTCCTGGTTTTGTGCGCGGCGAATGGTTGGATGGAATGGTAGCCTGATGTCGAGTGCGAGACGAGCTACGAGTTTGTCAAGCAATTCAAGAACAAAGTCAAAGTCAAAATCCAGAAGGTTTCGGATGAAGATATCGTCTTCGATCTGATCGGCGTCGATGCATCGATTGCGAATGCACTGCGCCGCATTTTGCTTGCCGAGGTGCCCACAATGGCCATTGAGCACGTGTACATTTGGAACAACTCTTCAATCATTCAAGACGAAGTACTCGCCCATCGATTGGGACTCATTCCATTGAACGCTGATCCACGCGAATTCCAGGCATTTCCAGGTTCGTGCGCTTGAGGTGCTACTGGTTCGCACCCACATACTCAATTGCGGATGGTTGGTGGGTGATGAGCAGATGATGAAGAGGCCGAAGCTACAGACGAGAACACACTTGTATTTAAACTTGATGTCACCTGCGAAGCGGATCCGTCTGCACCTAATGACCCATCAAAGGCCCGTCACGCGTCTGTCTACTCTCGCGACCTCGAATGGATTCCTCAGGGCAACCAGGAAGAGCGATTCGGCTCAATTCGACCCGTTCATGAAGACATCCTGATCGCGAAGCTGCGCCCTGGTCAGAGCATTGCTTTGGAAGCGCATTGTCGAAAGGGTGTGGGCAAAGACCACGCAAAGTTCTCGCCAGTCGCGACCGCATCGTACCGTTTGCTGCCGGAGATCAATCTCAAACAACGCATCGTGGGCAAGGATGCCAAAAAGCTCATGCAAGAGAAATGTGTCTCCAAGGTGTTTGACATCGAAGACTTGGGTGAGGGCCCCTGTGCAGTTGTCAAAAATCCACGTAACTGCACCATGTGTCGCGAATGCATTCGCGAGCCTGGCTGGGAAGCCAAGATTGAATTGGGGCGAAGAAAGGATCACTTCATATTCACTGTGGAAGCAGTTGGCATGATCAAACCAGAGGAATTGGTGCCAGACGCTCTCCAGGTACTGAGAGACAAGTGCGCTACAGCGATGGAGTCTTTCCAACAAAATGAGGCGGAAGACGAAGAGATGGATGGGGAAGAGGAAGAGGAAGAAATGGAAGAATGAGACTCTCCCTCAGCTGTAATTGCCTCAAATTCAATAGTAGACACACAACAACACATTATACTCCTCATCGACTGGCTTACAGAATTGGCAAAACTCGCGTTGTGTATTACCGTTGTCATCTCGTTCGTTCTCTTCTTCTTTTGGTGCACTATAATATTCAGGAAAACAAGAAATCGACCCGCGGACTGGTTGGAGTTTGTCGCCATCCACGTCCAAAGAGCTGACAACCGACTTCTCCAGTTCCATGCTTGTTCCTCTTCGATGATTTCTCTCGCTGCTCTCTTTTATGGATGGAAATATCACTGCGCAGCATTCGGCAGTGCCTGTCTAGGAGCCAATAGCTCTAGTCTTCTTGGTTGAGAAAGACAGAAAGCGCGCGGATGACCAGAAAGACAGAGGCCACCTTGGCAATGTCGACGGTAAGATCCTTGATCTGCTTCTTCATGTCAACTGGTGGTTTCTTCTTCTTCAGCATAAACATCTTGGCCCACTTGTTTGTTTGTCGACTTCCCAGCTCAAACGCCACTCAAACGTGCACTCACCACCCACCAATCGAACAAGCAAAAAACCAGCAATCAGAGAATGATGTGGACCACATCTCTCCCGATAAATTACGAAATTGGATGTTGAAGTGAGATGCCTACATTGAGTGTGTAAGCTGGGAGAGAATTCATTAACACTTATACCATGAGAATAGACGCATATGCACTCCTCTGGCTTTCTCACTGGATTCATTGTTGGGTCGATGTCGACGCCCAAAAAGTGTGCAACAACATGTTTACCATACAGGGTCGTAGACGACATTCAGCTCCGCGACCACCACATCAATAACGGACACAGCAGGCCTATGTCGCGACCGAACTCTCACGAAGCGGAGCGACTTTGAACCACTCACGGTACAAGGATCGCAACGCATAAGCTGCTTCCAAAGCAGATGGTCGATCTTCGCTGTTGTACGACAGACAACGAAAAGTCAAGTCCACAATTCCAGCAGGGCATCGCTGAGACAACGAGGGGGTCAATTTCCCCACCACGACATTCTGCATGATTGCAACAGCAGACAGAGGTGTCTTGTTATCACTGGCAGTCACATCTGAGTATGGCAACAGGTGAGTGTCCAGTTCCGTTAACACCACACCAAACGAGAAAATGTCGGCCTTCTCATCATAATCCTTTGCACCAGAGATGACTTCTGGAGCAAGCCAACGACTAGTTCCCACACCAGCAGTCATCGTCTCGTCGGTCGATCGATAGCGCGAAACACCAAAGTCACTCACTTTTGCTCGCATCGTACCGTCAAGCAGCACGTTCCGACTCTTCAAATCTCGATGAACAAGCGGGGGAGTAAAAGAATGCAGAAATACCAACGCTTCAGCCACATCCACGGCAATCTGAAGCTTTTCCTTCGACCACGTCTCGGTTAGAACGAACTTCATGGTGTTTTCAGCGCCATCAGAGCCACTATTTCGCGAGCTCGAGCTCGAATGGTCCAGACAGCTTCGCAGGTCGCCATTCTCCATGTATTCAAACAACGCCTGAAAGTCACTGGTGATGGTCCACGCAACACCCACCAACGAGACAATTCGAGGATGTTGCAACTCTGCCACCAGCTTGACTTCCTGCACAAAGGTCTGAATATTCTTTGGTGTAGCTTCATCTGCCAGGAGTCGCTTGCAAGCCACTAGTTTTGAACTGCGGTACTTCGCAAGATAGACGACACCAAACGCGCCACTTCCTATCTTGCCAATGTCCTCGATATCATTCACATTGACTTGAAGCGAAAGCAGTTGTTGATCGTTCCACAACGAGAGCAACTCTGGGTTTTGTGTTGACCCATTTGTGAATTCTGTTGTCGTAGGCGTGCCACTTGACATCTTGGCATAGGCATCTTCTTGTCGCCGTTTGCGTAACAGGAAAAGTCCAGCAATGACGATGATGAGCGCGGCGCCACATCCCGCAGCAATTCCAACGATCGACCCAGTGCTCAGGGAGCTTGAGTTGTTTGACCCTGAACTCTTACTCTGAGGCTGACCAGATAAGCAAACGGGTTGATTAGCCAGTTGCTTCTGCGCACTCGAACCACAAGAAGGAGTTCCGAAGGTATCGACAACAAGTACACTAAGTCGGCGAAGAAACTGGAACTGGTCCTGGCTGAGCTCCACATTGGAGAAGGAGTTGTTATAAAGATATAATTCCTTCAGATTTGGATGCTTGAACACTGCAGTTGGTATAGTAGGTAGTTGATTGTTGGACAGATCCCTACAGCGCCCAAGAAACTTGTAAGCGCACAACAGAGGTGCCATCATTCACAAATGGTCATCGTCTCACAGTGTAGTAAGCTTTGGATACACCGCATCAAAACTTCCGAGCGTATTAATCGAGAGATTCCTGATGGATGAAGCACCACAGGTTTAGCACCTGTCACCATGCAACAAACACAAGATGCAACTCACAGTGAGGTGAGAGACTCCAGCTTTCCAAAGGAAAGTGGATATGATGGCAAGTAGTTCTTGGAAAGATCTCTGCAAGAAGAGCACATCACAGTGAGTGTCAATCGACCGCACTGGCGAAGACCGAGATAAAAAAATGTATCACGCACAGAGCTTGAAGGTTGTTCATCGATTGAATATCCGCAGGAACTCCCGTAAGAAGACAGTTGGATAGAGCTAAAGATGTCAGTTTGGACGGAAGAGAATTCTGAGGGAGTTGAGTGATCTGCAGATTGTTGAGCACGCTGTGCCAACCCCAAAATCCATAAGATCGCAAATTGCATCAGCCATTCAGCCATGAAAGCAAGACACTTACACAGCCTCTAGCTGGTTTTGATCTCCCAACACCTGCGGAGCCACTTCGAGAACAGCCACCTTTCCCCGCACACCCACAATACTGGAGCCGCCTGCGATGGTGCTGTCAACAGAGCAAACCGTAAATCACTGTGGACCCAGAGTTAAGCATCACCTCACGTCGAACGGAACACTACGTACACGCGCTTCATCCATGATGGCACCGTCAACTGATCAATCTTGGTGACCCATTGGTTCGAGAGGGATGGATACTGGTCCGTTTGGTTCAGTGATAAGGTAGCAGTTTCCTCTGCCACCCATGCAGGATTCTTTGCATTCTCATTCTCATGCCAGTTCGATTTGCCACTAGCGAAGGGAATCAAAAACGTCATGTTGCTGCGCTGAATCAGATTGTTCTGATAGTGGTCATCTTCGCCAAGTGCATAGCAACTGAAACTGCATTTCTCTGACAGATCCTTGGAGCAGGTCTGAAACTTGGACGGATCGCATTCTGGCTTGTTGAACCAGATACACGGCCGGCCTGGACAACTGGTCTGATTGCACCGAAAAGTCAACATCTCCTGGCGGACGTCACCACAGCCAAAGCCCACATCTGCGGCATTGGAAGACGTTGTAGCCTCATACAATGCCAACACAAAAGTCGGGAAAAACGCCACTGTTGTGACTATCACCACTTGCATCTTCTTGTCCTTCAGGCACTCCTTTGTCATCAACTGCGGGTTTCCACAATGACTCTTGCTTGGTATGGATTTAGGGTTGGGTACGACATGAGAGGGCATCAGATGGCCAGAAGAAATATTCTCGACTGGATTCTTTGCCTATGTGTCCACTGCACTTTGGATCTTCCCACTCAACAGTGAGTGCAGGTCATCCCAGTGGCCAACACAACGATTGCGGCTGACATATCTGTGGAAACAATTCTGTGAACATGCTACAGAAATGGCAGGAAGGATATCAATGCACAACACGGAGAGATTTCATACAACCTTTGCTCTTCTGGAGATGTGAGGATAATTCTCTGTTGCAAACCGTGAAAGATCATGTCAAGAGTGTCCTTTCGGCAACGGCACGGTTTGGTACAGTACAGCGCTGTACTGTAGTACAGGTTGTGGACGGGGCGAAAGCCAATAACCTTCGACAAGGAACAAGTCCCTCGCACACGCACAGTCCAGATTTGGGCTCCAACATGAAGCGAACCAAAAGGACTTGGAAGAGTGTGAGAAGCGAATACGGAGCCTGACCTGTCGGCAGTGTACAAAGTGGATATTGTGTCCACTATTGACAGGGTTTTCTGTATAGAAAACCTGTGGTTGCGTGTCTTGCGATCGTATTCTAAGGGTTCTTATGCATCGATATCCTAATCGCTGACGACTTTGATCGAGAATCGAATACGACTTCACTTCAGAAACCAGGGGGAACGCGCGCTACGAACCAAGAAGACGTGGCACGACGGATCTGGCTGAATTGGATGGCGCAAATGACGGAGAAATGCACAAAGACCCAAGAGGAAACAGCGTGTTTCGTGAATTCGTGATTAACCATTTCAATGGAACACAGAATGCTCATCAAAAACCTGATGGATTGCGAGTGAGAAGATCACCAAGTGCAAAAGACATGAAATTGATGATCAAACCGTTCGATGGGGAAGAAATCTATAGAGGACTTGGTTGTGGGTTCCATAAAAATGGGCGAAGCGTTTTGTGCGAAAAATTGCGTTTGCAGAACCTGCAAGTGGAATGCAATGAAGCGAAGACATCAAGATTGACCGACTGAGTCACTGCTTGACGGGATCAGCGGGAATAATTTTCAACTCGAAGGTGAGCTTGGAAAAGGAAAGTCGTGTTGGTTTGAGCTGTTGCCAAAAGGCGTAACAGCTTTAGTGTGGTCTACACTAATGTATACAACCGTATACTACACATGCATGTATGTACGAGATGACATGTGATGGGATCTGGAAGTGTTCCGAATGTAGTATTAAGATGGAGGAACATCAAGGTGGTGTGGACCCCATTACAATCCCAGCCCATCACGCAGATACTCCAAACGCGTACGTGAAGGCAGAATGTGATCAAGACTTCGAAATTTTTAAGCAAATACCCAGAGGAGTGGACTTGTGCGATGTGGTGAATGGTTCGAGACCACAGGACCAAAATGAACAGGTACTATTGGAGAAATTCCAAGTAAACGACTCGAAACAAGTCGTTCTCAAGCTCATGAAAAGCTTGTATGATCTAAAACAAGCTGGCCGTTTGTGGAATGAACTGCTGGACAAAGCGCTACGAAGAGGTGGATATTGCAGATGCTTTTCGAAGAACTGCCTATACTACAAAACTGTGATATAGTGAGGTTGAAAAATTACACAACGTTGTGTATCCCCTTGTAGCGGTTCTTTTGATTGTCTGGCTTGGTGTCGGGGTTGAAGTAACTTGTGTGAATGTTGGGTGTTGATAGTTGTAGTTGAGGGTTGAGAGCTTTCACCAGAGCTTTGCCAAGGTCACAGGGGAAAGGTTCACAAAAGGTTCACAATTGCGCGAGGTGGAGAATCAGAACATCTGCGACTTTGGCGACAGTATATACCCGCAACGGAGCATTCGTGCCACTTCATATTATTTCCCAGAATGCCCCTCTGCCCAATTCTGAGCACCCAAAATCACACAAAGAGACGACTATAGGCACTGAACAGGGCATTCGCGCCACTTCAAAAATGAATCATATATCATGCTCAAAGCACCTCGCGTACCAAATTGTGCTACCCAAAATCACACAAATCCGCCCTTCACGAGACACAGAATCCACAACAAATATGCTATAAAGAACCGAAACCCAATTTCAGCCCCCGCACAGCCAAAAAAAAAACACGCAGATTCATGCAGCTTTTTGATACTGTTGCATAGCTTTGATCATCTTGTATAATAACATATAAGACTAACTCCCATTCATGATATAGTTCTAGAAACGTTGAGATCGATAAAAGATGCCGACCACATTCTGCACCTACTAGAGAATAGTTTGCAGGACATCAAGAGAGTATGAAGACAAATGAACGTTCATCGACTTATAGCACCATTCCCAACTTTGATTCACTGCGAATGGGCAGACTTGAAGTATCAGTA
>JAMFLO010000408.1:0-28564 GCA_027475765.1 Paralagenidium karlingii
TTCCACTAACATGCAAAGTAGTACTCGGTGATGTTGTTCCAACTCCTAAACGCCCATTTGTGTCAAGAATCATCTTAGTTGAGTTATTGACTCCGAATCTCAAGTCATTATTAGTCAAATTGCCCATCCAAGTAGCATTTGTACTTGTTGCGTTTGTTCCTGAGTTGATCTCAATACAAAAATCTATTGGTGAAACATTGTTTGATTGCAAATCTAATACTTTCTGGTATGAACCATCAACATTGTTTGCGGAACCAAAGCAAGTAATTCCAGCGTTGGCTGTAGCATTAACAGCAATAGCTTCAGTTGATAAACAACGTAAAGTTTCTGATAAATTATTGGTCGCTGATTGAGTCAGAAACACTAGATCTCCAACCGCAGCTGCTGTTCGTTGACATAGAATTACTCCATGAGGCATACCATCGCTAAGAGCATTCCGAACGCGATGGCTGACGAATTGTACTGCCCATTAGTATTGACGGTACTTAAAATATTTAGTCCAAATGCAGAAGCATTAGTAGTCCCAGTCATAGTTGCAGCATCAGAGCTCGTTAAATATATTTTTGCAATACTTGTGATATTTCTGCTTGAATCCAACACCAAAGCTTTTCTTGCAAGTGCAGTTCCAGCAGTCGCTCCAGATAAGTAGTTTAATTCAGTAGCTGACGATGTAATTAATGTTCCACCAAGCTTTAATCCAATAGTAGATGCATTATGATTTAAAACATCAATATTGCCAGACGTATCGCACTGCAAGCTTCGAGTATTATTTGTATTCAAAAAGAAACTATGGCTTGTAAAAGAACCAATATCTTGAGCACCACCACTATTTTGAATGGTTAAGCGAAAGGTGCTCGTTGAAGTAGTATTGCTGATTGAAAGTGGAGTTGTTCCATTTGTTATTGTAAGCGAACTAGGTAATGTTAAATCTCCAGTGGATGTGCTATTCGGCTGTGATGCAGTGCTTAATATTCCAGTTAACGTTGTTGCACTTAGCGATGAAATTCCAGATACTGCTCCTGATGAACTAATTGTCATTCTTCCTGTATTTCTTGTTTGAAAGACAGAATCGTGTGCTGTTGATGTTCCGAAATATGCATCCCCGTTGTTAAAATGGAACAAAACACAAGTGGATGTTCCATTCGTGGAATTGAATGATTGCCCATTTGTAGTCCTTCTTGGTGTGATTGTTCCGCTACTTGTCAAACTAGTTAACGTTCCCAGAGATGTGATATTAGGCTGAGCAGCTGTTTGAAGTGTTCCATATAACGTTGAAGCGGATATATTCGTAGCTGTCAATGTGTTATTCACAGCTACATTTCCATTCGTTAATATTGACATTTGCACCGACGCATTATTCGTGGCAAAAGTTAGCGGATGATTGCTAAATGTTTGAAGACAACACTGAGTCCCATCGAACCACTGCTGATATACAACTGTTCCATCACTATCTGGTACAAAGCATTTGTCAAAGCTGTTGATCCAATGATATCTAATTGCTTAGCAGGAGAAGTATTATTAATGCCTACTAAACATGTGGATCCTATCGTTATTTTTCTATTTCCATTTGTTCTTAAATGGTACTGCCAAATGTCTGATCTCCAGATACAGAATCAACATATAACGAGCACGTGCTACTCGATAGGGAGTTATTACAAGTTATAGGAGTAGACCCACTAATATTTAGTGTTGATGAAATTGTTCCTAACGATGTAATGTTAGGCTGTGCAGCTGTTTGAAGAGTTCCAGTTAATTGCGATGCTGTGAGATTATTAATGTTGGTGATGTCTCTATTTGAATCAACCGCAATCAATTCACCTGCAGAAGCAATTCCTGATGTAATACCCGAAAGCATACTCAAATCAAGCGTTGTTACATTTTGATAGATATTTTCTGTTATGTACAAATCCGAAGTATAATTCACTCCATACCTCTTGTTGTACCGCAGATCTCCAATATTGATAGTTAGATAATCATATGACCCAATATAATCAATAGGGTTGTACAAGGATGAAACATAATTAGTCGGTAGCATTTTTGTAAAACGATCCTTTATATAATATAACAGATAGATTTGACATACAAAAGAAACCATTGATAGTTCTAGGCCCAAGCTTTTCTGGTAAATCAAATCTAGCTTTTCATATACTTAAAGAGTCGCCACACATCTATAGTCATTTACATATTATAACCCGCAACCCCGATCAAGAGTTATACGATTACATAAAAGAGAAATCACAGGGTTTTGTAACGTTTTATGATCCCGATGCCCCTCCAAGTGTTGATGCTATCAAAGAGATTCCAAATGCTTTACAACTTGTTATTATTGATGATTATTCCAACGATATGAAGCTCCAGAGAGATTTATTTAGTCATTTCTTTACTCGAGGAAGACACAAAGGCCTTTCAACAATCATCATAGCTCATAGTTGTTTTGCTACTGACAAGATGATCAGATTGAATTCTGAATACATCGCTATTCTAAAAGCAAATTCAAGACGCGATCTACAGCTAATCTTGAAAGATTTTAATCTACCTGGAGTAAGTGAAGATGATATCTACAGGTATTACAAACAAGCAACATCTGAAAAGGGACAGATGTCATTTATAGACTCTGTGAAGCAACAAATTCGGAAGAATTTCAAAGGTGAAGTTTTTAATTAATAGCCTGACGGCGAGAGAGCTTGCTCTTACGCCGAAGGCTTCAGAGCTTCGCTCTAATATACCGGTGGGAAACAAATCTTGAACCGCAAACAAAGTTTGCTCGGCAACCTCCGGTTGCATTTTTGTTTTTGTGCCAAAAATCTAATATCTCTCGTCTAATATAGAGCAGGCTTTCTACACGACAAACTAAATATGACGAGCACTATCATTCTTAATCGTAATAACATTGTTTCCAATGGCTTGAACAATACATTTAGATTCAACTTTACTGGATCAAGCTTGAATTTCAAAAATCAAGAAATTGCTCGTTCGAGCTTGCAGATTTACAACTCTCAACTCAACATTAATGGAAGTTTATACAGCAACAACACGTTCAGCGTTTTAGTTCCAACTACGGCGACTTATCAATCTGTTTCGATCACGCTACCGAATGTATGCAGATATTTCAAACTACATTCAGTCTCAATTAGTTAGTATCGGTGCATATTTGATTGATTCTCAGGGCAATAACGTTGTGTATATCGCTATGAGAGAAAACGCAACGTATTATTCATGCGAAATTACGTGCTTAGCAACACCAACTTCTGTTCCAAGTGGATATTCTCGTCCATCAACTGGTTTATACTCATTAACCGGAACAGGATTACCAAGTGCTACCAATACTCCTCGAATCACTGTTTCAAACAACGAATTCTCCAATGTGATTGGATTCAGTCCAGCAACGTACCCATCAAGCATTCAAACAACAAATCAAGTATTTTTGAGCAATATCTCTCCACAAGTTAATCCCGTCAGCAGTTATTTAATTCGTTCTAATCTCATTAACAATCGGGTTAGCACAGCACCTGATATTCAGACTTCGTTCAGTCCTCAAGGGACATCAATTGGTCAGTTGATCTCAATTCAACCACCTGAATATCAATGGCTCTCGATTAATGATGGAGCATACAGCAATATTACTCTGAGTATCGTTTGCAAACAGTAATACCAACATTCAACCAGTAGATCCAAATGACAAGGTTATTTCAGATGGTAATAATCAAGTGAAGGATATTCTTATCAGTTTATTCAATGCCAACCCTTGGTTAGCGGATGAGAAGGTATTTCTTGAAGGTCCAAAGATTGGTAAGAAAACATATTACCTTGGTGAATATGCAGCAATCATGAGTAAGAAACAGAAAGAAATCAGTCCGTCTATTAAGAGTCGCGTTGATAAAAATGCTAATTGGTTAGGAGCCCTTACCTATATTGCAGACAAATATGGAGATCGACTTGTATCAGACGATATTACACTCAAGTCTGTCAATCCAAAACGATTCCAAAGAGCGCTCTCATTTGACATTCGCTTGCCAAAGGATCGACGGGACGTTGTTGCAGCCATGCAGGCCTCTGTAGCGCGCAATCGGATCGGAGGATCATCTTCACCGTGGTTGGTCCCCACAACTCGTCAACCAAAGAAGACTCGCGCTCGTGCTTTGGTCGCATTCTCCAAGCAATAAGCAGCGCGTCGTTTCATCGTGGAGAAGCAAGCACACGAAATCACCTTGCTGGTGGCGATCCGCCATCCGTCCTCCCATCGTCATAGCATGCCAATGCACCCATGATACACAAAATACCTGTCCACGAGTGAAATCAACGCCCTTATGATAGTTGAAGCAGGACAAAGCACTCACGATAGAAGGCAGAAGCTTTCGGGAAAGAATCCGGTGGTCGGTTCCACCCATGACAGACGCTCAAGGGTGTGTTTGCCGGCCACCTTCAACGACGATCTCTTTAGTGACTGGATCCTGGCTACACTTTGCTTGGCGTTCATCCGCAGGACCTGCTCGCAATCCAGTTTGGTCACATGGTCCCATTGGCTTCATGGCTTCATGACTACAGGAAGAGAATCTGTTGGAAATGGAACACGGAGAGGAAGCGGGAGTTGAAATGGAAGGTAAGAATCGCTTGTGAGCAACTTGGTGGATTGAAGAGTGAGGAACTTATCATCATGAATACACAACTAACTAGCATGCCAAGGTCCTGCGTTTCGTTTCTTCGGGGTGCTGGCGCCTTTCACATTAAACCTGTTCATTGTGCAATTTGCTTTCAACCAACACAACCGGTTCCATCGTCATCATCATCAACAACAACAACAAGAGCTTCATGAAGGCCACCATGTTCGTTGCTTCGGTCGCTGCAATCGCGGCATCGTTCTCCGTCGTCTCGGCGCAAAAGTGTGATACCCCCATGAACGGCAACTGCGGCAGCGCTTCTCAGGGCGTTCTGCGTGCCATGGGGTCCTTCTTACTATGGCTGTCAAGATTTGCCGACGCTATGTCCCGTGCAGGCACCCAACATGATGATCGCTGGCTCCGATGTGGTGTCAGTGACTGCCAGACAACCAGGTGAATGCTGCGCCGCGTGCGTCGCCAAACCAGACTGCACAGTGTACAGCTTTGTCAACAACCTACCAGGCGGCCCGGCGTGTTTCCTGTCAGGTCTCGGCGATTTGCGAGATGGTCCAGGGGCAGTGACAGGGTACGTCACCTCGCGCATTCAGTGAGCGGTCGTTGCCATGGCACAAGAAGAGCTGGTAAAGAGCAGAAGCGGCTGACACCTGACAGAACCGCACAGGACCTCTTTTGCATGGTTTTCGATCCACATACAACTCCCCCCACAGTGTCTTTTGATCATTGATTGTTGTCTGCACGACGGATGATCCCATCGCATGGCCTGTTGGATCACAGCAACGAGTCAGAGCTTCAAGCAGTGGGACCGACCTGTATCCGCCCAACTGCATTGAGCATGTCGATCGGATCGCGTTTAAAGTTGTTCTTCAACATGGGAGCGTTGTGACTCGTTGCTGCCATAGTAGTACATGCTGCTACGAGTCCTAGCGAAAGACGTTGGATGCATATTTTACGTTGCTCGGGAACCATCGTCACCTCTCGCTCTCCACACGCGCACCGACATGTGGACTCAACACAACACAACATAGCGGTTCACAGCAAAGCACAGAAGACAACTGCGTTGTGCAGTGTGGTCTTTGGGTCATTTCAAGGCGAAAGGAGAGCCGTTGGGTCCAATTGGCTTCTTCGAGAGAGAGAGAGAGAGAGAGAGAAAAGCGAGCACGTTCCTGTGGGAAGGAAACGAGTTTCCCGCCAAGAGATTGCACAAACCCAACTGAATGGCCATCGCATGCCGACAACAAGGTCTTTCACAGGTGCTTTGCTTGTACCCAAGTGCATCCAACGTCATTCCCGCATGACACGTAGCCCATGCGCTGGCACCATGAACCAGAGTCGAGACAGATCATTTTTGCCCGTCCGAACCCAATTTGATCTTGGGCAGCCTCATTCTCTCAAAGCGGTCGCGTGTGGCAGAGCATGAAGTCGTTGTGCAGGTTGCTGCTGGTTGTTGGAAGCGTCGGCGTCGGGTTGGTGCACGCCATTCAAGACACAGCAGCTTTCTCCCCGAATGATACATCTGGAGCTTCCATGATGGATGCCAGCCGTTCAGTTGCGTTCACATCGGTTGATTGCTTCCACGAGTGTTCCACGAACGCCAACGAGTTCTTTGAAGCCTGCGGTGCAGACGAATTGCATGTCCAGACGACAGGGTCCTGTGCGACCCAGGCGTTGGATCAACTCGCGTTGTGCCAATTGGATTGCTTCGATCTGCAAGCACAAGAAGTGGAAGTAGCCAAAGTCCGCGCCAAAGCCTTGGTTGACACGAGTATGAGCGCTGCCGGGAACGCTTCCAGGGACTGGTGGGGTCACGAGACCAAGACATCGATGAAACTGGCAGCGATCACCTGTGCGGTTCCTCCGTCGCTGTACGAGGTCAGCTGGCTGGGATAAACGTGCCGCCAGCAAAAGAGAAGATGAGGAAGAGTGCTGAAGTTGCTGTAATCTGAGTGTGTACCTTGTCGTCGTCCATGAACGAGAACAATGTGATTCCTTTTGAGGCTATTGGCTATGAGTTCTGTCTGCTCTGGTGGGTCAATCAATACTTGCGCGATTGGAAACTCACCAAGGGCAGCACGCCATGGGGTTGCTGCTCGATCAGCTCTTGCGCTTGTTTCAACAATCGCTTGGCATGGGCCACTTTTTTGCGAATGGCACCGTGGCCGTCCACATACGTTGCACCGCGCTTGATGCGCGTCTGGTTCTCGTGCACCAGCGCGCGAATGCCAAAGCAAAGTGCTTCACAATCGCATCGGTTCTCACACACGAGGATCAGTTCCCCATCCGCTTTGACAGGTTTTGTTCTAGTCGTTGAAGGCGTCGTCGTGGAGTCTTCTGGTTCCTCCGCATCGTCCAATGGTTTGGTTGTACCGTTGGTGGGCGATACCATCGACGCGCGTCGAATCGTTTCCAGCGATGTGCGGCGAGAAGTCGAAGTCGGTGACACCGGCTCGTTCAGATCCAGTGCGTCGTCTTGCGGGTCGACGGCATCGGTGGATTGATCTCCAAAGAGTTCTCGCTCAGTGTCCTGTGAGAATCGTTGGCTCAGATAGCGAATCACGACGGCGAAATCAATCTGTTTGACAGGTTTCTTGCCGCGACTGCTGTTCATCACGTGGGACACGTTCTTCCAGGGCCATTTCATCTGCAACGGGTTCTCCACATGCACACTGACCACATTGGAGAATTCCATGCAATGCATGCCGTCTTTGATGTCTCCTTCATGGATTTTTGCGGTTTTCTTGCGCGTGTTCCATTGCAACTGGGAGCCGATCGCGTTGATGCGAAACACGCGCCAACTGGGTTGCTTCCAACGCGAGCGAAGCTTTTGAATCGGCACTCCTTTGTTCATGGTCACGAGGAAATGGGCCAGACGGTACCGAAGATCGCTGATCATGCCAATCTCTTCCAGTGAGAAATACTCTTCCACACAGTTGAACTGGTGCGCGACGTCCGGCACGGCGCTCTCTTTCATGAGCAAATCGTGTTCTTGGCGAACAAAATGCGCGCGGTACACGCGTTGGATCTTCATGGCCGCGATGTGTTGCACTTGAAACTCGCGAATGTCGACGTACTTGCGCACGGCTTCCATTCTATGTGCAAGGCAATTTGATGAGTCTCTCTCAAGCGAGACAGAGCGAGAGAGAGAGTACGAGGCAGGACTGGCTCTACCTTTGTTCAAGGAGTTGATAGGCCTGGTGGATCGCAATCTGTTTCTCCATGACGGGGTCCTGGGTGGCCAGATACGCCTTGCGCTGCTTGGCATGCACGCGTCCGAGAAAGCCGCGCACAATCTTTTGGATCAGTACTGCAAAAGTGTTCATGTCGATCGCGTGTTTGCTGTAAATGTTGGAATCTCGACGCATGACCACGGGGCCACCACCGTACACCAGCACCAGATACTTCCACACTGCGCATCCCCAGACCAGGCCACCGCCAGCAGTCAGCTCCAGGGATTCCACATCACCGCCAAAACAGAAACGAATCCAACAACACTCAGCCGAAAGTGCACCAGTTGCCCACCTTGCAACGAGACACAGCGGTAGTCGAAGGCAGCCTGGAGGTTGTCTTTCAACTGATGGGCATTTTCAAACAGCAAATCGTTGCGGATGGGGCCGACGGGAAACTCGGGATGGCTCAGAAAGCGCCGCCAGCTCTGGATCCATCCGGCGTGGATGAAATAGAAAGCATTACCGATGGTGCTGGAGCGAGTCAAATAGTCGGTGGCCAGTGCTTCTTCTTGGGCACGAATGGTGGCGTAGTCGATTTCGAGAAATTCCATGATCTCGACCGAAAACAGTCCGCGGTTGGCCAGCATCGTGATGATGCGGGTGAGGTAGAGCGCGAGGCTCTTGGCGCGGTCCGCGGGCATGGCGAGCTTGAGGTACCAGTGGGATTCGGGAAGCTATCATGAAAGAGCCATACACGGGTGTCAGAGTCATCAGCTACAATCAGCACCGGCAAAAAAGAATCAAAAGGCTTTGGTACCGCCGGGATGACGGGCAGTTTCTCCTGCAGCGCGCGATGCAGCAGCACAAACTCTTTGTAGCGGCGACGCACCACGTGTTTGCGCAGACAATAGTGTACGGTGATGACGTAGTTGGTGTACGGGAGATGCCACGTGCGCTGGGCCTGTTCCATGGTGGCAATGTTGATGTCGAGCATGGCGCTGGCTCGCGCATGGTGATCCACTTCTTCGACGACGCTGAGAGGACGTAAAGTGGCCAGAATCTGGTGCGGAGAGTACTCGAAATCGTCCAACAGCGGCAGAGAGTTGAGAAAGCGGTAAGCCACCGCTTGCTTTTGGAAGCGCTCGTAGGGGTCCACTGGCGCCGTCGCGTCGTCTGGTGGTTGGCCATCCGTAGTGGCTAAAGCAGTAGCAGCAGAAGACGAGGCAGCGGAAGTTGGATTGATGATATACTGCAGACAGAGCAGACGAAACACCTGGGTAATTTGCTCGGGAGAAGAGCTCACGGGGATCTGCAACTGGCTGTAGGCATTGGATAGCACCGACTGAACGGCGTCGGCACTCAGCACTTGCACCATTATTGGTGTTGGAGGTTTTCCCTTGCAGCGTTTCAGGATTTCGTCGTGTGGGCCACATCAAAGATCTTTTCAGGATGTGGTGGGTGCCACCGGTATCCTTGTGTTGGTGTGGGACTTGGCCACGCAGGGAAGGAAGGGGGGGGGACCCGAACTGTCTGAATGATTGAGAAAGCTGCATCATCATCATTCAGTCAGCAGTTTCCTGCAATCTTCAGCAACCGGATGGAGAGAGAGAGAGAGAGAGAGATTACATTGCTGAAATAGGAGGAGTGAGTGTTGCCACGTCTTGTGGCTGAGACTGAGCGCCGATCACATCCAGTAGCGTCGCTCTCACCACCCACCTCAGCAACGTTGCCGTGGAGTGGATGGCGCCAGTGCTACTCAAGATCTCTCCTCCGCGGTCAAAAGAGTTGGATGCTGACTTTCGAGAGCCGCACTTTAACCCCAGGAAATGCAGGGAACAAAAAAGAGGGAAACACCGGGCAAGTGAAAGCCACGGAAGCTCTTGGAACAAGAGGAAGAAACACAACGAAGCATTCATGCCATGGCGGCCGTGGCACACCCCCGAAAACTGTGTCGACGCTCTGGGTCGGTTCAGGGCGACGAGCTGATCGTCACCGTTGTAACAATAGGTACATCCATGACAGTGGGATCGTCGCAGTGTGGCAAAGGTTCTTTTCTTGACAGCGTCGAACCAATCAGCAGCGACCCTGACCCCTTGGCTCGTCCCATCCACAAACCCCACGAGGTTTTTCAGAAAAACCTCGGGCTGCATTCCCCCAAAAATGCCAGAAGGAAAAATTGTGAAGCATCATGTGTATACTGTACCACTGGTACCGTATACTGTAGCGTATACTGTACTATACAGTACCTAGCTAAACCAAACAGTGAGTGCCGAGTGTACCAATTCCCACTACTTTCCTTCAGTCAAAGCGAGAAAAGAAACGAAAGGAAAACCAAGGGAAAAAGGAATCTCGTTGCCAACTGAGTGGGGTTGGTACCGATCAGGGCCGACACCCGGCGTTAGAAGAGAACGAACAAGCATTTGGTAGCAAAAGCGCTCCACAAAAAAGAAGAAGGAATCATTCGGTGGCAGCCAGCAAACACACCATCAAATTGGCAGCACCAGAAAGTCAGCGCACACACGAATTAGCTGGTGGTCAACTCTTCTCAGCAAACCGAAAAAGGAAAGAAAGCCCAGGCAAATACTCGACTTTGCTGGTGTTGCTTGCTACCAAAGTCATTTGGTATTCAGCCGTTTGCTACCAAACAGCAAAGGAAAGGAACAAGGTGCACGTCACGGCGGGCAAGAAAGCAACCCAAAGGTACATGGCATGTTGAGGTGGAGGGAGCGATCCGTCAAGACAAAGAGTCGTTGGGCTCTGGAGCATGGGTGTCTGGGTCTGATTTTGTCTTGTCTTGTCGTCGGACTCTGGGTCTCGTGGGTCTGGTGGGTCTGGTTGGTCTTTGGGTGTGTTGTGCTGAAAAAGAGTCGAGGCCGGCGAAAGACCAGCGTGGTCGATGCAGCTGATGGCTCCAACGGCACTCTCTCGTGTGTTTGTCTGGATGTGCATCTGCATGTGTGGGTGTGGGTGTGTGGGCCTGACTCAGGCGTGTGCAATGCCAGTGATCTCTTGTTTGTGGTTGGCAAAAGCGCCAGGAATTGACGAGTGTTGTGTCTGGATCTGGATGGCAGTTGACTCGACAGGCTTCGTTTCACTTCATTCTTTTCCTCACTTGAAGACATTTCGGACTTGAACGCAGCAAATGGCAACTCCCACCGTAGTGTCGATGGCGCCGTCCGTTGCTTCGGTATGCGTCGCGTCGGCCTCATCGTCGTCGTCGTCTTCTTCTTCTTCTTCTTCGTCGCGCCTTCCTCCACTTGGCGGTGCACCCACTGGCTCCAATTCCTGCGGCACTTCGGCCCGAACCGCGCGAGGTGGTCTGAAGCGAACCATTTCCAAGTGTCACCTTGAAGAATCAGAACAGCAGCCCATGGCCGGTTCCAACCAACTCCACCGTCACAGTCTGTGCCCCATCCAACACAAAAAGCATGAGCCAGACCAAATGCCGCCAAAGCCAACGCCAAAGCAACAGCCCGTGTTTACCACCGACGAAGAGCCCGTGTTACTGCCCCGAACAGCTCGACGTATTGTCGAGAGTCCCGACTTTTATGAAGAAGCAGCTGCTGTCGCTGCCGCCGCCGCCGCGTCCTGCTGCAGCCAAACGCAGGGCCCATTCCAGGTCGAAGACAGCGCCAAGATGCGGTACTATGAGAGCCTACTGGAAGCCAACGAGTTTGTGTCTCCGTCGCCGCATCATTTGCTGTA
The DNA here is from genome assembly GCA_027475765.1 of Paralagenidium karlingii. Classification (NCBI taxonomy): domain Eukaryota; phylum Oomycota; class Peronosporomycetes; genus Paralagenidium; species Paralagenidium karlingii. The sequence goes on from JAMFLO010000408.1 coordinate 11,489, forward strand.
CGCGTCTTCGTCTTCTTCGAGCTCGTCGCCGACCACTTGTTCCCCTTCGGACGACTTTCCGTCTCTCGGAGTCTCGCCGGCGATGGACCTGGCTATGGGCATGGACTCGCCAGCGTCCACGATTTGCGATCCACTGATGCAGGAATACCACGCCGACTTTTTGACCCCCAGTGGTTTTTGTGCTGTGGTCTCGGAGTACTTGACCGAAATGTTTGGGTACTGCCATCGCACACGCACCATCACGTTTGGTCAGTTGGGTCAGCTGCTCCAGTCGCTTCCGTTTGCCGTTCGAGAGCTTGAGGCCGTGGTGCGCAATCGCTTGGGCTTGTCGTGGCGTTTGGTGAGCTGTTTTGTACAAAACGCCGTGGCGTTTATTCGTGACGAAGACATTCGCGACGCCATGGTGCAGGAATTTGCGTCGTTTTTGAATCAGTTTGACGCCTCGGACGTGTCGACTGGTCAAGATGACGCGAGCAGCGGCAACATTTTCACCAACCTGTGGGCGTTTATGCAGCAACTGCTGAGCCAGTTCAAGAAGTATTTGGTCAAAGTGTGGCTGGCCATGCAGAAAATCGAGTTTCCGTGTGAGTTTGGCAAGAAATCGCCCACTTTGTTTTTGTGCATGGAGTGCCATCGAGAACACCATTGAAAAACACATTCTCTGGTGCTTTGGTGGTGGTGGAAATGGCGCTCGCGCTCGATGGGTGTGTGTGTGTTGTGGTCGCTTTGTCGTTTGGTCGAGTGTTGGGTGGTGAATGCGTGCAGAGCGGGCGAAATGCAGGAAGCAAGGTGAACGCGTGGGTCCTACACGGGTCGAACGAGGTGCCGCGTTGGTCTCCGATGCTGAGAGGGGCGTTGACAACATGGCGTGTGCGGACGGGAGCGCAAGAAACAAGTTTTGGAAAATGTTTGGTGTGAGTTGCGTCTTTGGTTTTTTGGAACGAATTGTGTTATGGCGTTGGTGCCTTTTGTGTCGGCTTCCAACGAGGAGAAAGAGCGAGCAGGTTTGGTTTGGAATGGTGTTGAGGTTGGATTATTAGGAGGGGGCGGCCCAAGACATACATGGATGGATTGGTTGGGTGGTTCCCATCTCACGCAAGAGATTATGAAAGCGAGCAGATTGCAGCAGCAGCAGCTCAAAAGAGAAGAGCATCGATCAGGATAAAAAGAAAGAAATAGGTGCCGAGTCGTCTTTTTTCAGGTGATGGTGTAAGAGTTTGCTCATTGCTTGATATCGATGGAGGCCGACGCCATCAACACCGTCGGAGAAGAAGTCGGTGAGGATGGCATGTCCTGACTTGGTGGTTGGTCGCGGAGGTTCTTGAGATATGGCGGAATGATGCCGCCTTTGGTGAGGATGTAGTCTCGGTACTCTTTGCCAATGTACGACTTTGGAATCTCATTCTTGACCAGTGCGACCCGTGCTGCCAGCGAATCCATGGGCGTCGAGGGCTTTTTGGGTGTCTCGGATTTATTGTAGAATTGATAGAGCGTGTTGACGGTGGCGGCCTCTTGCTCATGATCTTGCCGATGCTGCAGATGGCGTTCCCACCAGGTGGATTCGCGAAGATACCAGACACCGTAGCGGGTCTTTCGCTTTGGAGAAGTCGACACCACGGGCGTGGGGTTGTTGAGTTTCATCTGAAAAGGCGGAGAACCCGCAGTCGCAGCAGACGAGGGCGTCGATGGCTGGGCGCCGGTCAAAGAGGAAAAAGATGCTTTCGTCGTCATGGTGATGGCCTTTTGATCGCCGAGCGAAAGAAGCTTTTGAGATGGCGAACGCGACGAGCTTTGCGATAATGCACTCAACCGTCGAAAGCTTGCACCGCTCGAGTGGAACAAGTGGCGCATGGTGCCGTTGGCCGAGACTTCTTCCTGCAACAACATGACGGGAAGCGCTAGTTCTTTTGGAATGTCGAGCGCGAGTTTGACGCGGCTTGATTTTTGCCAGAGGATCCGCGCACCAGGAGCGAGTTCTTTGGAGCGAGCGATGAGAGGCGCCACCATGCCGTTGCCCACGGATTTCTTCTTGGACAGACCATGCTTGAGAGACTTGGACGACGACGTGTGGTGGCGATGGCTTTTAGTCTTTTTGAGCAAATTGTTGCCAATGGCGTGGTCATCGTATTCGTCATCTTCCTCGTCGTCGTCATCGTCCTCATCGGCATCGTCACCATCCTCCACCTCCTCCTCCTCATCGCTAGAACTCTCACTTGCCCCCGCTTCCACCTCTTTTCCGTCACTGGCTTCATTGACCTGCGCTTGCTGCTGTTGTTTTGCGCGTTCTTTTTCTTCTTCTTCCAGTGTGATGCCATTCATTTCACGAAGAATCTGCGCTTTGGCCGCCTCAATAGCAGCTTCATTGTCTTCGTCGTCTTCATCGTCATCAAACCCACGCAGATGGCCACGACTGGCTCGTGTTTTGGGTGACCTGTTGCCATTGGCTTTAGCAAGTTCGTTGGCTTTGGTTTCCATGCTCTTCTGCAATGCAAATCGGATGGCTTGATGGTTGTTGTTGTCCTTGTCTTGGTCGTTGGCGTTGTCAGTTGCCTCCTGGGTCCTCTTGGTGGCCCGCGGCGAAGAAGAAGAAGAACCTGCATGGGGTAGTTTCCTGCTATCGCTGGTTGGGCTACTACTACTATTGCTGGCTTTGCGCGACGAGTTGTCTTCGCCAGACTGGGGGGTGTCGGCAATGAGCGCTTCCATTTCCGCCATAATGCGGTCCATCAGTTCTTGGCGCTGAGCTTCGCCAGTCAAATGATACAACGCCGGAGTTTTCTTTTCCGAGATGACTTGCTCGTCACTCGATGGCAGCCCCAAATTCTCATTTGCCAAGTACCCAAACAATCGCGAAGTGGTCTTGTCACCGGTGGTGCCTCCGCCGCCACAAGAACTCGAGGCAATGGACGATAAAGAGGCAGAGGAGCATGTGGAAGGCGAGCCAAACGCTGGTTTGCGTGGGTTGTGATGCGGAAGAAACCTCCATTGCACGGGGAGCACTGGTTGTTGCGGTGGTGGCGAAGCATGTCGAAAAAGAGGCGACGTGCTATGACTGGTGTGTTGGTTGGCGTAGACATTGGAATGGAGTCTACCAGGCTCCGAGTCATGAGGAGAAGCAGTTGGAGACGTAGGTTTGACGGCACGAAACTTACGTTGGGTCTTGTCGCGACAAGACAATGCTGGAATCACTGGAGAAAACGCCATTGAAAGGTGAAGAAGATGATGCTGGGCACTGACGGTAGCTTGACACTGGAAAGGGGCCGAGGGGAGGGTGGAGGGGGGGGGGGGAAGAGATCCTTGGGTGCTTTGATGCATCAAGCCAAGGTCAATTGGACCAACTCGACTTGGCCCTCGGCCAAAGGGAACCAGGCGCTCAATGGATGTCATCGGCTATTTTAAATATGGGGCCGGGTCATGTTGATCTATTCCCAGTGGATTGATCATCTTGTAGCCGTTGACGTTGAGGAGCCACCGAAAGCGTTTCTTTCCAACGCAGACTTGGCAACGCGAAGACTGGGTATCGTCCAAATGAGTTCCTTTGCCTTTGTAGACCCCATGGACGGCGATCAAGATCTTCCTAGTGTGCTTGTGGATCCTGACGACCACCAACCCACGGGTTTCTTGGTGCCGCCTCCACAGTCTAATGGAGACACTCAACAACAGCAACACCCGCAAGACGCGCAGGAGAAGAATCCTAAAGCCCATGATTCCCTCAAGCAATCGAGACAAACAGGTCAAGCGATTCGACTGCCAAGCGCGCGGCCGTCCAGTGCAGGAAGTACTTCGGTTGGTGGATGGGGGGATGAAAACACCGATCAATTGCTGCTTTCCACCAATTCGTGCGGCGTCAAATCCTCCAAACCTAGTAGCAAAGACAAAGACAGCTTTGCGACTACTTTGTCATCGTCGACGTTGTCTTCGTCAACGGGCGCAGATCTACGGAAGCAACGACCCAAACCGGTGGTCGATGTTGCGATTCCTTCGGTTGGAAGCGGCAACTTGAGCAAACCCAAACGACGAGACTTGTTGTATCAAGGGCCCAAACGCGACGTGCAAGTGCTTCGGCAACGACCCTTCACGTCAATTGTCGAAGAAACACGACAACACGAATACGAGTCGATTCCCGTTCGAACCATGGTTTTGCCCACGTTGGGTTCTTTGTCGACGGCACCCTTGTCGTTCTCGTCCTTGTCGTTGTCATCGCGTCGAAGCTCAGAAGACACTGCACGAACAAGCCGACTGCAATTTGAGCCATTGTTTGGTGATCGAATCCCCGATACACTCGACACTCGCGCAATTGTCTTTGAGCGGCTTCGACGACTCTGGGAACTGGTGCCAAAGCTGGAAAGAGAGGACCATGGCGGCAACAAACCCGTAGCAGCTCCATTTGACTGCACCATGATGCTCATGCGATTGGCCAAAGTGACGGGCATTTCGTACCAGGACACCACCAAAATCCAAAAGCAGATGAACATTTGGTTTCAAGAGATTGGCTTTGAGACGTTTTGTGAGTTGATGTTACGCGGTGCCATCGTTCCTGCTCTCCACAAGTTCCGACTGCACCAAAGCTTTGACACGATGATCGCCAGCATCAACTTCATGGTGGATCAGATCATCGTCAGTGAGAAAATGGATGCAGACGGTGCCGTGTACAGCCGACTACGCCCACTTACCTTGATCCGAAATGTCTTTACGGGCGTGGTACCACCAAAGGACTTTCATGAGCCGACTACAACACGGCCACCAGGTTCCGCCCCAGGCTCGGCAAGGTACACAACCGTTCACGCCGTTGGTCAAACAATGGTGGCCAGACCGTACCACGACCACCCGCCCATTTCCGATGAAAATGCCATGCCATTGGCACCAAGTGCTTCGGATCCGGCATTGATCTGTCATAGTGCAAATATATCGAGCCATTGTACACCACCGTCAACCATTGATTCCGCACTGTCGCAAGACGGTCCATGGCCAGCCAACACACCTGAAACCGAGCTTCGCGAGTTGATGGCCAGCGTCTCCGTCGCGAATCTGCTTCGAAAGCCTCAAACGCAACTAGAGCGAGAAGTCAAAGCTGTTCAACAAGCCAATTGGCAGCGCAAAAACCTCTTGCGCAAATCCTGGCGACCGCGACCGCCACTGCTGGAGGCACTGGCTTTCAGACCCGACCCAGACCATGCACCAACGCCGAGGCAACTCTGTCTTCATGGCACCCATGTTGCATCAAGTGACCACCTACCGATACAGTCGACGGCTTTGCATGCTTCAGATTCCAAAACACTGCTGCTACCAGAGGTGACTGTCAACCACAATTCGCAAGGGGCTTCGACCAACAATCAATATGACGACAGCCAGCGAGTTCTGGTCTGTTCAAGATGCTCGTTGAATGAAGCGATTCTCTGGTGTGCATCGTGTTTTGCGGTGTACTGCGCCCATTGCTGGAGCTTTGTACACCCGACAACAGTCGACTTGTCCAGCATGGCATTTCTTCAAGCTACCAAGGACGCGAGTCCTTTGGCTCCAACGCTGCGTCCTTTGACGACGACGCATCCAAGAGTACCGCCAGTCTCGATGTTGTACTTACCCACCAGATCCACGCTTCAGACAGCCACGACGGCCAGCAGCACCGGCAATGGCAGAATAAGGCCCCAGGGAGCGCTGTCCACTCCTGTCAGTGACGACCCCCAGCTGAGCGAATGGCCACGGACTCCCATGGAAGTGGTATCACACACAATTGTGCTTCCTCAGCCAGTGATGGCATGCTCGACAAGTTCCAAAGCCAAACACGAAGAGACCCCCGATTCGTCTGTGGGGTTCGTGCGTAAACTGAGTGCCATCACAGCAAGAGGACCACCACCAGATTTGCCTGCTCGCCAGTATAAACTACCTGCCAACCGACTCGTGTTACATCCATCGTCCGTTCTACTAGGAGCTGATCAGTTGATTCCATAGAGAGAAGCAATCCACGTGAGGAACTCAACGACAAACCCACTGCAGCTGCCATGTGGCCATGGCACCTGCATGAAGGAAAGGCAATCACTGACACGTCAAATTTGAAAGTCTTTACGTCTCCACACACGACCCATGGCACCAAAATGTCACAAAGAACAAGTCATCTCGTGCCGGTTCAATGTGGTTGTAAAACAAGTGGCTCTGGAACATCACAAGTCGATCTGCTCGAGGCTGCAAGACAACTGGCTGGTTCGCGGCCATCGCATCAATTCTCTCCAGAACAATTGACCCCGCGGTCTCACCATCGTCTTCCGCGGCCCCTCTGACTCCTTGCTTCTGGGGATTTGCACAATAAATAAACGTAACCTTGATGCCATTCTCCTTGGCGCCAAAGCCTCCATCGAGACGTCGCAACTGGCACTCGCCCGTGTTGAAATGGCTCACTGCCGTACTGAACGCAAATGGGGCACAAAGCTCCAGTTTTTCGCCTTGACAGCGTTTGCCATTGAGTTCAAATGGAAGTGCATGCAGTTTGCCGATCAGTTCACTCAACGCCGGGAATTGCACAGCACTCTCTTGCTTGTCCACAAAACAGAGTCTGCCCTCAGAGATGCCTCCAGTGGGTGTCGAAGGATTCATGCCACTCAAATGCTTTGGGATCAAGTGCTCGTTGCGATTGGTGATCTTGAGTAGTAGATTGTTCTTGTCCATGCGCTTCAAGTCGCTGTGAACAAGCTCTAGCCAGTCGCTGCCCATAAAATCTTCACACACGGCGAACCCACGCGCTGGATCAAAAAGCTCGAGCACCATCGAATCCTCGGGGATCTGATCCCAGGTGGCATATTCACTCTGTGGGTCGGCAGTTGTTCGAGCATCCTGAGCCAGCAGCACATGCTTTTGGTCGTTGACGCGTTGGATCATGGCCAAGACTTCTCTTCCAAACGCTTCTTGGAGAATCTGTGGCATAAGATTGGTCTCCGTTGTCTGGTCCATGACTTCTCCTTGCTGGGCACCTTTGGCCTTGACGTTCTCGAGCACTTTGTTGGCTTTTTCCTGCACTTTTGGCATCAATTGGAGCAATTCTTGTTCGTAAATGGGGTCGGAGAGGATTTGTTGTAGGGTTTTCGGTGCGGAAACCAGCTTGTCGGGCGGAATGCCAGGATAAATGAGCTTTTGAAACTCTTTTGGGTCCAAGAGTCGCTCGAAAAGCCCGTTCTGGAGCACTACGGGCTGGCCCTGAGCGGTTTTACCGCCAAGACGACAGTTCTCTTGCAGCTTTTGTAGCATCGCTCGCCATTTTCGTTCAACCGGATCGTGTTGCTGGGTTGCGTCGAGGGTATCTTTCTCATCGTATAGCCCAAGGCCTTTGCGTTTGCTGTTGGGCTGGTGAAGAAACCCTCTAGGAAGCGCAGAAGCGCTGTTGTTGGTGTTGCTGTAGTGGGGTTCGAGGCATTTGCGGAGGCGCATTTGCGCTCTCCTAGATTCGACGTTGGCCGGTTCTTGACACAGAATCTTTTGATGGCACGTCAGTGCTTTGTCGAATTGTTTGAGCGCTTCACATGCCGCTGCTTTTCTTGCAAACCCCTTTGGAGACAATGCACAAGTTGCGTGAGTAGATGGCAGTCGTTTGGCCACGTTTCCACAAGAAACGCCAGACAGGTCACCTTGATCCACTCGGGACGAAGTTGAATCGCTCGTTCGGCATCATCCAGTGCCAATTCGTATCGCTTCAGATGGAAATACGCAGTGGATCGATTGCTGTAAAGAATCTACTCGACAGCAGAACGGAAGCTGAGCAGGCTCTCGAGTAGTGTGTGTCAGATGCGAAAAAAGGGGCAGCCGACTCACGTGGTTTGTCGAGTCGATTTCAATGGCCTGCGAATAGAAAGAACACGCGGCGTCAAATTCTTTGCGTGCAAAGCACTCGTTTCCTTTGCTCTTCAAGCGCTCTGCCAGCAAATCAGAAGGATGCCACCGCAAACCAAAGTGAAATCTCCGTCGTGTTGCTGCACTTGGCGCGAAAAGTGCACAACAAAAGCACACACAGCAGAGCAAAACAGCGCAAACGACGGAAACACAAAGTCAAAAGCGAGTGTACTAACATACTTGCGTTTTCCATGGCGTTGATGAACGTGCTTTTGAGTTCCGAAACATCAAACGAACCATCCGACCCAACATCCAGCACTTGGTTGTCTTCCATGGCTTTTGCAATTGAAGAGGTGCGTTGTTTTTGGGGTTGGGGGAGGTTGAAACAATTGGTACAGTGTACCTTTCTCTTGGAAAAGTGATTGATACTTAATGATCGCTTTTGCAAGTGCAGCGCAGGATTTGGTAGCACGCGGCTCAGATTTCGGCAGCACAATCGACCATGGCGGCGTCGTTGAGTTCGCGGGTGCACAAGCTGCTGAATTCGCGCAATGAAATGGAATCCACCAAGACCCTTTTGAACACTTTGGTAGCAAACGAGTTTCTGGTGCCGTCGCTTGCTACCGAATTGTCTTCTTCTTCTTCTTCTTCCTCGTCCTCCTCCTCTGCCACCAAATGCGCTCAACCCCAGAAAGACCACACTACTCAAGACTCAGCCGACACTTCAGCAACCACAGCAGCTTCTTCAGCGAATTTCTCGCTGAGTGATCTGCGCAAAAACCTGCGTAGTGTGTTGGAAGAAAAGCAATTGAATCTGGCGGAACAAGTGCTGAATGAGATCAGCGGCACGATGCAGCAACTCAGCGGCTTGAAGCAGGACATTGGCCAGTTGGCGTCGACCTGTGAGCAGATTCAAAAGTATCTGAGTCAGACCAAGCGCGAAACCGAGCAAGTGCAGTACCAGGCCCAGCAATTGACCCAGCAAAAGTGAGTTGTTCGTTGAGTCCATGGCTGATTCCAAAGTCGAAAATGCCGAGAAATGCTCAAACGGCAAAATTGCCCAGTTGCTGAATTGCTGAATTGCTGAATTGCTGAATTGCTGAATTGATTGCTGAAAATGACGGTGAATGTCCATGGAATCAGACAGGAATTGGAGCAAAAGCTGGCGGAAACCCAGCAGTTTCTGGCCAAATACCAGCTCTCGGACCATGAGATCCATGTGCTCAGCCAGTCGGCGCTGCTCAATGCTGCCGCTTCGTCTTCTTCCTCTGGCCAAGAGCCCCTGGACGAGCTGACCAATGGCGCCAACAGCTACGACGTAAGCCAGTTGCACGAGTTCTTCCAGGTGATGGAGCGCGTGTTCCAGATCAAACAGGACTGCCGCGCGCTGGTGACCCACCAAGACGTTGCCAGCGGATATGAGCTGCTCGAGACTATTGGTAAATACCAGGACATGGGTCTGCAACGGCTCTACCAGTGGACCACCAAGCAGTGCGACGACATGAGCGGTGAGCTGACCCATGAACTGCATCGCGCCGTCGCGTTGCTGCGCGATCGACCGGAATACTACAAGTGAGTATGGTGGCTGCTGCATCACTCTCTCTCTCAGGGTCTCATGGAATGAATGATGTGCCTGCCATGGCCTAGCCACTGCAAGGAATGCGTCGTGTCGTCTCGACGCTCGCTGCTGGTGCATCGCTTTCTGGTAGCGTTGACTCAGGGCGGACCCAACCGCATCCCGAGACCCATTGAGATCCACGCCCATGACCCGATTCGCTACTGCGGCGACATGTTGGCGTGGATCCACCAGGCCATCGCGACGGAAAGAGAGTTTCTGCGCGTACTCTTTGATGGCGATTTGCTCTTTGACACCTCTGCCAATCTGTCGCCGCGCGCGTGGACTGCCCCGTTCAGAGCAACCGCAACAGCAGCAGAAGGAGGACGAGAAGAAGAAGAAGAGGAAGAAGAGGAAGCAGCAGCAGCAGAAGAAGCTAAAGCAGGAGTAAGTGAAGGAGATGCTGCCCGACAAGAAGCCCAACAAGAGCACAAGGACGAGCAGGAACCTGCGCCGTGCCGGTCCATGGTGGGCCACACTGTTGAGAGCGTGGCGAGACCGCTCCAAGTTCGCATCGAGCAGACACTGTCTTGCTCCCACGACTTGTTGACCATGTACAAACTGGTGCATTTGCTCGAGTTTTACACCCAGACGTTTCGTGGGCTGCTGGACTCGAGCAGCTCCGTGGTGCTGGCGCTGGAGACTTGCCAGCGATCGGCGAGAGAGCACTTTACAGCACAATTCGCGGCGTTGATGCGCCAAGTGGCCGAATGGCATCAACTGGACGTCTCGGGCGAAGTGGACGCGACCCAATTGACGATGGTGGCGAGCCAGCAAGTCGTGGAACTGCTGCAAGTGGTGGATTCTTCCACGCTGGACGACGCCACCAAGCAACGCGAAGTGGATTTCTTTTTCAACGACGCCAACTGGGGGTTTCTGGTGGCGTTGCGGCAAATGTGCAGTCGCAATGGCGCAGTGGCAGCGGCCACGTCTGCTTCGTCGACTTCTGGGTCTTCTTTGGCGACGTCCAGCGCCTCCACGGGGCTTCTGCAGGCCCACGACGCGCTGGTGTTTCAGATCAACAATTTCAGTTGCGTGCAAGTCGCGATCAACAAGTTCGCGCTAGTGGAACCCACCAACAAGACCATTCAGCAGCTAATCGAGTCGTGGATTGACACGATGACCTCGCTGGAAGCCCAGCAAGTCCTCAAACGCTGCGACGCGTACGATCTCGAGCAGAGAATGAAGAGGTTTGTGTGTGACGCTCAAGACACGAGTTCCATGACCCAACGGGCCTGCCAGACTCCGGGTCTCGAGCGAGACACGGTCAGCGCCATCATGGAGGATCTCTGCACGTGTCTGATGAGCCTCCAGTTCCAGACGTTGGATCGGTTGGCCCAACCATCGTTGCGTGAACAGGCTCGTCTCGCGATGGTCACAAAACTCGCGCAGACATACAAGTTTTTGTACGAGTTCGTCATGGACCCTGCCCACGGGTACAAGGAGCTGGACGCCGCCCACGACATGCCGTTGGTCCTGCACACGCCCCAGCAAGTGCGCATCGTGTTAGAGATTGAGTGACTCTTTGGAAAGCAAATACACGTTTGGGTTGGCGACATTTTTGGGGCGTGTTCGTGTTGAAGAATCGTCCTCAAGCTTCAGCATCCTCTAGCATTGCGCACTTGTTTGCATGAGGTGATCGCCCCAGAAATAGGTTGCGGCATTTGTCGTGATGATCTGGTTCTTAGTTTCTCCTCCAAACTCATTTGCGCCACAGCCAACAGGTCAACACCATCAACACCATGCAACTTGGACCGAGTGCCTGGCAGCTCTTTGGGTGGTGGCTGGCAATGGTGTGGCTTTTGCTGGCGCTTCGTCTGGTGAGCAAGAAGAAACCCAAACGAAGCCACGTCCATTCAATGCCTCGCCAACGTCAGCGACTACATAGTGGACTTGTTGCATGGTTTGAGGACTTGGCCGCGACGTTGACGGGCGAACAGAACTCCCAGTTCACACTGCCGTGGACTGTGACGTGGCACCTGCAAAGCAGCTCTCGGTGCAACAACAAACTCCTCCTCCTGATGCGATTTGTGCTGCAAAGAGATCGAAACCTTCTCATCCACGCTGCCAAGTACGCTCTGGCTGGGATGTTGCTCTGGTGTAGTTTCAACGCCGTGCTGCTCTATGCCAGGACAGGGTCATGGCTGGAAAAGCCGTACGAATGGTATTCATTGGAAACCACGGGACGGCGCGTGTTTGGCCAGCAATTCCCATTGCCTTCGACCATTCTGCACACTTGTGGGCCCTTGAGGTCCAGTGGAAATGCTACTGCATGGTCCTCCAACGACCATACTTCCATTTCCATTCCCATGACACGACTGGATCAACTGCAGGTCAATGCATCATCAAGAAACCAGCCAAAGACTGTCTTTGTGATTGCATTTGGGCCTACGGGGGTCATTTCTCTTCAACCAGAGCACATGAAACCAGCAATTATCATGCCTTCTTGTGCTCCAGCTGGTGGTGGCAACAGCGTTGGCGGCAAATCCACTTCTACATGCTATCAAATCGCTCGCCCAGTTGAAAACCTGACGTTCTTCACCTACGTGTGGCATTTTCTTATGCGGCGATCTCCAGACAAAGCTCAAGAACTCCTCGACGCGCAAATGCTTGATCGTCAACGCTTTGACCAATTCAATTTGACCTTTGTGTTGGTCAAAGACCAGCAGCAACTCATGGAATTACCAGCGGAGAGCCACGCGCTTGCAGTGGTGCAAGCGATGCATTCGTTGCTGCCATTACTAGACACTCGACCCGATTTGCGCGTTGGGTTCTTTGCGCTTTCACGAGAGAATTGCAACAACCCGTTTGCCAACGAGCTGCTCGGCGCCAACCAAATCCGCTTTGGCATGATCCCATATGGCGATTGCTTCTTGGTGGACCATCGACGGTTCTCCATCGTGCCGCTGGGCCCAAAATTTGAGCATGGCTTCCCCTTGAATGTCGACAGCACCTCCATTCCAATACTGACGCAACGCTCCAAGCTGTTGAATCTCATGGTGAGCTTCACGACGGAAAAGCCCACGCGAATGCAAGCACTAATGGCGGGCTCCGAGATCTGTAAAGTGTACGCCCAACAGGGTTTTCGGTGCAGTCTGGAGCAGAACGACATGTGGTTCAAGGCGCTTGAAAAGATCGATAGCAAGTTGCATCTCAATCTGCGCTTTGGTGCCCCGTCGGCGTCCTCTACTACCGTAGCTGCTGCTTCCGTGTCGTTGACGTATGTCAACAACCTCAAAGACAGCATCTTCACGCTGTGCCCCATGGGCAAAAACCCTGAACAGTATCGTATCTGGGAAGCGCTGGCGGCCGGGTCGATTCCGATTGTGGAGGACTTGGCGTTGATGCCAGGCACGTTTTGGCATCCGTCGTACCCGACTTCGTGGCGTTGTCTACCACAAGATGTGCATCGCATCCTAAAAGTGCATGGCGCGCCGGTGCTGTTTGTGCAGGATTGGGCACGTGATCTGCCGCCACTGGTGGATTACTATGTGAACCAGCATCCCGATCAGCTGCAGATCTTGCAGGCTCGAACAATCGTCTGGTATCGCGAGTATTTTCTGCATTTGCAGGCACAGGTGATCTCCCAGACCATGGCAATGTTTGACTGACAGATATCCATGCCGACGGCGCCGACCAACAGCAGCTACAACCCGTGGTGTTGACTCATTGCATGGCCGGAATGGTGCTCGAGCAGTTGACGCTCAAGGGAATTATTACGCAATGGGGGCTCTCAGGCACGCAATAGATGCCTGCCCATGATCACGATCAACGGTGTCAGGACCGCGACCATGTTCATGACATTGGCGAGAAAGAATCCCGTGACGACGGTCATCTACATCAAACCGGTCAGCATGCCATGGAATTCTCGTGGGTCACATAGAACAATGCCGTGCGTTCGTGCGGGTGCCTTCGGCCGGAGGATCATCAGGCTTGGTGTCATCCGCGCCTGGCGACTATTCCTGAAAGCCGGTGTGTGTGTGTGGGTCGGGGGGGGGGGGGGGGCTTGTTGATGGTGATGACTTGAAGGAAGAAGCGAGTGAGGGGCGAAGGGAGAAAACCAAAGTGAACAAGACGGAATCAGCAAGTCACCCGAGCTGCTTTGCATATCTGAGAGCGCGTTTGCCTTGAGCATTGGTCCCAGCAGATGTAGAGCTCTTGAGGATGCGACATCTCGCGCCGATGAGCCACACGTTGCGAGGAGGACCATTTGGCTCAAAACATGCCGCATCTGGTGCTTTCAAAGCATCGCCATGCGCTGAGCTGTTCAGTTCATGATAAGACGAGAACATCATGACGACAAACCCCCTTGTGAATGTACTCTGAAGGTGAACCTCAGGAACATAAGTGTCCGACGACGAGCAACGAGCAGAGGTGTGTGGTTGCATGGCGACGTCAGCATCCCGCGCTTGGGTCTTTTGGGTGAGTCTGACAATACTGGAGACTAGAACAAGTCGCTGGCACCATCAGTACAAGTGCAGTCAACAAGAAGTGCTGTATGGAAAGGAGATTGTAATTGAAATTCGAGCCAGACACAAACGTAAACGGGAAAACAAAAGCAGTCTATGATTTACAATTGTCACGCTCCGTCTCGGCGGGGGTGGGTGCCCCTGCTGCTGGTGTTGGGGAGGGCGTGGGCCCCATTTCACCACCGACTTTGCCTGGTAGCAAAGCATCTGGTGGGGGTGGCTTGGTGGTTGGTGCTGCCGTGGTATTGTTTCCCGCAGCGCCTTGCGCGCTCTTGCAGATTTGCTGGGCCTTGTCCACAAAGTCTTTGGCGTTGAGTGACATGGTGTCAATGGCCAGCACGCAATTCGTTGGGTTCTTCTTGACCACGGCGTCCAAGAGCGCAGAACATCCTTTGGCCGAGCACATTCTCTTGATGGTGGCATCGTCTGGCACGCCTTTGGCCTTTTCAAACGTGAAACCAGAGCTTTCGGCGCATGCTTTGACGTTGGGATCGATCAACAACTCGGCGTATTTCATAAACTCCTCCTGAGAGCATTTCGGCGTGTCGCCCTGGATCGAGAGCTGGATTTGGCACCAGAAAGCGATGCACACGAGTCCCAAAGTGACGGATTTCATGGATGCGGTGCAAGTGGCGTTCTGGGCTGATGATGGGTTCTCTAGACAGAGGAGAAAAGTTTCGTCGGCTTCCGGGCTGGAAAGTGAAAATGGAGAACTGGCATGGGGAAATTTTCGCATCAATGGATCAATGAAGCCCCCCCCCCCCCACACACACAACACGATTGTGCTGTGCCCAATGAAATCATTGAACCATCTGCTCGCTGATGGGTTGAAGCCGGTTGACAGATGGAACCCAACAAATGCAGCTCCTTTTTGTTGTCTCGGGTTTCTTTACATGACTACGATGCTGATCCCTAGTAATCTGTAAAAGCAGCCATCCACCATGACCCAACCAGATGGAGTTTGGCGACCACACCAAGGTAGAGGCGAGCACGGCCCCATCTTGTGTACCACAGCAAAAGAAACCCATTGTAGCAGTCCATGTAACAGTAGAAGATGCTGTGTTTGGCGAGCAATACATTGAATCCAGATGGATGGACGGACCATTTTGTCAATGGCTGGCAGTGCCATCTACTTGACCCGACTGATCTCGGATTCATCAGAAGCAAGGCAGGCGCTGGCTTCTGCATGGAGGAGGCCTCTCCGCTGAAGGAAAAAGCCAAAGTGGAAAGGCTTCTACTATTACATGCCAAAGAGGATGACCATTTGCTACACCTGATCAAACCAACCTACACAGCCAGGCTGATCCAGATGCTGGTCATCGCATCGTGACCTTATCAGATACAAAATGCCAATACCCAGTCTTTCGTTTTCATTGGTCAAAAACTTGATGATACTAGATGCTCATTGGCTAGCAGTGCCTCCATTGTAGCATCAACATGAGTGTATAACATGTTGGTATGGAAGTTATCTCAACTCTTCCTTGCAGGAGATGTTTTCTTCGGAATGGCAGCGAGTGCTGGATCCAAGATAGTTACTGGAACAAGGTCCCCTAGCTGGGGCTCACGACAGACTCGCGTGTAGGGTCATGTACGTAAAGCAGCAGCAGCAACATCAACGTCTGCATCGCCACAAGTCCATGAAATGCACCAATTGCTTTTGGTGGTGGAGTGGTCGCTTGTAGTTGTCCCATGCGGCCACAATGCAGTGTGTGTGCAGGGATTGCCCAAGCAGATGCAGTCTACGCGAAGCTGCCCCATGTGATGCACTGACGTACGTGAGCGAAAGCCAGAGCACATGCAGCCAGTCATTTGGGTCAGACGGTGGCATGACGGTTGCCATCCAGGCCGTCTGGAGCCCGCACGCTTGCAGCGAACCACAGACTGGCCTCGGGCTGTGGTGCAAGCGTGCAAAAAGAGAGTACAAGTTCAGTGCACCATGGACTGAATGGTGCTCTGCTGCATGTAGCATGTCCAAGTTCAACCAAAACAGATAATAAACTGCATGTTCAAAAATTAGGATTTAGGTAGGGTCTATACTGCCAGATCTGCATGTCATTCCTCGCTCTTTCTCTCAATTTCATTCTACAACTTGCGCTCTACTCAACATGTCTTCTTCTCTCGTTTTCCTCCAACCGTTCCCACGTCCCAAGTCCTTCTCCGACAAAGTCCGAAATCGACTCCCAGTTTCGTCCGACTCTGACATTTGGTAGCACTCTGTCACGCTCCAACGTCGCTTCATTGTGGGGGGATTGTTTCGACCGACCAAGACTCTGTGTGTGAATCTCAGCTCTTCGAGTCCGACCGACCGCTTGTGCTTTGCCATAGTGCGGTGTGGTGTTCGTAATTATTACTCCTGCCGCAAAACTCTGGGTGGACAATTCCATTAGTCTCAGAGCGAGGGTGGCTTTGTGAGTATACGACCCACTGTTACTAAGGTATATGGTTCGTGCAAAAGAATCAACCCGTCGTCCAAAGAGGGGCGATAACGCTAGGAAAGACTCAGACCTGATTGTGGGAAAGGACATCCGTTGCTTGCGCTATCAATTACGCCAAGTGGTCCCACCTGGAAACAAGGTTTTGTCAGCTGACGAACACCATCGAGCGTTTCTTTGGTGCCAGTCGTTGTGGTGATTTGATCATCCAAGCGGTGCAGAAGCTTCGGGGAGTTCAAGACATTTTGGGCTGTTGGGCCGACCGAGTTCTTGCTGCGGCAACCAAGAAAGAAGAATTGCGTGACCAAGCTAGAGGATTAGCGTAACTGCTTTAAAAAGGCGTTTTACCTTTTCTCAAAAGTCAATTGTGGTACATTCTGACGTAATTTCCTGTTTACCAAGCGCGGTATACAAGGGTTTGAGAAAGTGAAAGAACGATATCCGTCGAAGTATACTGACTTTATACGGACTCATCGAAGGAACAAGGGTTGTGAGAACCAAAGGATTGGTGAGGGGTTTGGATTTCGTTGTGGTGACTTTGTGGAAGACTTACCGGTTTTCTAAGTGAAGTTGTCTGAGTGTTCAAGTGTGAATTGTGGCGAAGTGAATGGAATTTTTATGATTAATGGCTTTGTGAAGATTGTGATTTCTTTGGTTTGCTCCAAGACTTGTGTGTTCCATGGTTGTTGCTTTGTTTTGTTTGGCTTTGCCTTGTTTTGGCTCGAAGATGTCTTTCAAGTGTTGT
>JAMFLO010000409.1:0-28240 GCA_027475765.1 Paralagenidium karlingii
GAGAACAAATCACTGGGTATCGGGTGGTATTCCCATACTTCCGCGACACGTATTGGGTGGTGGACGGCGAGTCGTGGGTGTTGATTCCGCTTCTCAATGCCTTTCGCAAAGAGATTGGAGAAGAAAAACTCTTTGAAGACGTGATGACAGCTATGGATACAACTTTCAAGAGTCTGTTGATGGTGACCGATGGCCGATTGATGGGATTCTGTAAAGTGGGCAGAGCCACGTTGAATGTGACAGAGACTGATTCAAAAGAGGACGTATAGAAGAAGCTGTACGGCAAGATCCGCGAGGTGATCAAGAAAACGATCAGCATGGTGGACACGATCCAGCAACAAATGATGGCGGCTGGTCATCGGGTAGTGATTCTACGTGAGTACGTGGCCTACAATCGCACAACGACGTGTTCCAAAATGAAGGTCCGCCCGTTTTCTGGACTCATACACCCTTGAGGGTGGGCTTGATCAAGCTGTCAACGTTTGTGAGTCCAGATGAGACCCAGATGCAGATCTATCGCGAGTCTTTGGTTTGTTACGACACGCTGGAGACTCGGTTTCTGAATACTTCGACGCGTTGTTGGTCGGAGCCTCAGTCGGTCAAAGAGATTTTTGAAATGACCACTTCGGATGGGCTTCGGATGCTCAAGTTCGAATATCATTGGTGCTGTGGTTGCTCTTCGATATGCGTGGCGTGTCTGGAAGCTCTGGTATTACTATCGGTTCTCGGACATCCACATGATGCTGGCACTCACCATGGACTTTCAAGGCATTGGCATGATCTCGTTTGATGGTGTCCTGATCATGGCCTTCAGCAGTGTTCCTCTGATCTTGAGCTACCATCTTCCAGACGACCCCAAGTTCATGCCAAACGCCGACGAGAAACCCGATCCTTTGTTTGCCGAGTTCATGGTGTTGTTGAGTCTGACGTGGTTCATTCGCTTGGGCATCGAGTTGGGGATCTACCTGATCTCACTCAAGTATTACAACTGGTGGTTCAACATCCTGACTTCACGCGTTCGTCTGTTTGGGCTTGCTGTCGTCGAGATCACCCGAGTAGCCTTGACCACCAAGACGATTGATTACAACCGTGGCCTGACCAAACTCATCACGAGCTGTCTCGTCAGTGCAGTGCTTGGTTTCTTGTCGGTGTTGGTCAGCGTGGTCTTTGACACCGAAAGCACCCACTCAAGAGACACTCTGAGTCGGATGATGACAAAGGAAGGACTTGCACGCAACGTGTACGGTGTGCTTGGTCAACTCCAAAGTGGGTGGACTCATGCTGGGATGGTGGCGGAAGGATGGCGAGCGTTCAAGATCAATGGTGAAGTCAATTTGCTGGTGCATGGGGCGTCGAAATGGATGCGAGTGGAGACTGCTCGATCCGAGTTTGAGATGGCACCACTGACGCCGCAGATGTTGCACGAAATCCAAAAAGCAGACACGAGATGTACATCAAGAGTCCGAGTTGTCACCGCCATGGCTCCTCTCGTGACTCCACATCCGCCATGATGGATTTGTGGTGGCTTTCGGGTGAACAAGCTGTTGGTGGCATTGCGGTGTAGAGCTGTGTCAGTTGCTGGTAGGTCTTGCAGTTGTGTTGGCCATTGACTGGCGGAGGAGTTTATACTGTGATCACCAGTGATAATCTTATCGAGGATGATGCCTTTCCAGTGCCGTTGGGTCTGTCTCGTTGCGGAGGACAACGGTCGGCTGTCGATGACTCTCGTCACACGATGTGTCGTCGGTGTGTTGGTTCGTCTTGGTTGCGTTCAGATGAATGAGATGTCACGAGGTGCAGGAGCACACAAACGAATACCGCAAGCATGCGACAGAACAGGTTAAGAAATTCACACAGGGATGGTGGGCTGGCAAGGTCAAGGGCGAAACCAATCCACCGGACGTCCAAGCAACTCAAGGTCGTCCAGCTTGCCATTGAACCAATCCTGGTTCTGGGGCACTTTCGATGACCAAAGGTATCCCGACGTGGAAGTCGAAAGAGCAGGTCATTTCCTTCCAGAAAGTGCGTGGTGGACGAATCGAACTATGGAGCACCCATTCCGTACATTCCGCTGACAGTGCCATCCCCACCACGTTCTTTGATCGCGGTAGAACCATCGCCCAGAGCAACTGTAGCCTGTCAAAACGTGGGCATGTGTCCAGTGCCTTGTGGAGATGCGGCGCCATCCAACTTGCGGCATTCACAGCTCAGGTGGGTCGTGAACAGAAGTGGAACTTCGGTAAGGCAACTGCAAGCGTTCGGGGGTTGAGAGCGTTTGGAGAACAAGAGATATAGTATGTTTACTTCACATCTCGGAGATGCATCAGGTCACCTCGGGAATACCTTAAGTGTTCGTTGACAACGTTGGCGTGATTCACAACGGAGAGACACGAACGCCATGGGCTGGGACAACTCCAATCGATTGGATCCCTTCACCTTCCGCTTCCTGCAAGAGCTGTGAAGTCAATGGCACCATCTCAAACTGGACCTTGGAGGATTCCAGCGGCATCCACTGCGAGCCACGCACGAGCATGTTCAGTCTGCCATTGATCTTGAACGCCTGCCATCCCTCTGCCACCATGCCTGCGTGGGTCCATCCACTCTGAAGTTGACCAAGTACCCCATACACATTACGCGCAAGTCTTCGCTTGGTCATCATACGACTGAGGGCGTCATTGGAGTGAGCGTTCTCTTTGTCGAAGGCGACGCTGATCAGCACCGACAAGAACCCAAACACTACGCTGACGACGCAACTCGCAATCAGCTTGGTCAGGCCTCGGTTGTAATCAATCGTCTTGGTGGTAAAAGCCAGTCGCACGACTTCAACAACCACCAGCGTGAACAGTCGAACCCGAGACGTCAGGATGTTGAACCACCAGTTGTAGTGTTTGAGCGAGATCATATCGATGCCACTCAATCCCCAAGCGAATGAACCATGTCAGACTCAACAACACCATGAACTCAGCAAACATAGGATCGGGTTTCTCCTTGGCATTCGGCATGAACTTGACATCATCGGGAAGGTGGTAACTCAAGATCAACGGTATACAGCTGAAGGCCATGATGAGAACCCCATCCAACGAGATCATGCCGATGCCTTGAAAGTCCATGTTCAGTGCCAGCACCATGTTCATGTCCGAAAACCGGTAGTGATGCCACAAGTTCCAGACCCGCCACGCATAGCGCAGCGCAACGACGGCACCACTGATGTTCAACACGACGCCAAACGACCACATGCTGAACTTGAGCATACGAAGACCATCAGAGCTCATCGTCTCGAAGGTTTCTTGGATAGACTGTGGCTCCGACCAGCAGCGAGTCGAGATATTCAGGAACCGCCATTCCAGCGTATCGTAGCATACCAAGGAGTCGCGAAACATCTTCATCTGTGATTCATCGGGGCTCACAAGCGTCGAGAGCTTGATCAACCCCACACTCAATGGGGTATGGGTCCAATACACGGGCGAGCCCTCGTATTGGAACACGCTGTTCTTGCGGTTGTACACCACAAATTCGCGCGGGATCACGACATTGTAACCAGCCGCGATCATTTGTTGGTGGATCGTGTCCACCATGCTGATCGTCTTCTTGACCATCTCTCGGAATCTGGTGTATAGTTTTCCCCACACTTTGGGCTTGAGATCTAGTTTGGTCACATTCATCGTCGTGAAACCCATGGGGCAAAACCCCCACAACTCGCCATCGGTGGTGATCATTAGGTTGTAGAACGTGGTGTTCATCGCGAGCATCACATCGTTCAGTAACTGGTCTTCGTTCATCTCTTTGCGAAGCGCGTTGAGAAGCGGAATCAGCACCCAAGACTCGCCATCTTCCACCCAAAAGGTGTCGCGGAAGTACGAGTATGCTACCCGATACCCCGTGATTTGTTCTCCGACGATCTGGTTGACCGAGAGCTGCTTGTACCACCAACCGGCAGGGGTATCGGGATCACTCATCGACTGATACACCAAGTGATTCATGACGGGCTGTTTCTTGAGGGCCATGATCCACACGGCCTGAGCCATGCGTCGATAGATGGCTTCCATACAATAAGGCTGCCACGACTTGGGTTGAAAATCGACGCCCCATAGCTCTGTCGCCATCTTGACCAGACTGTTGGGATCATTCACCTCGTGCTGGCGATACCACTGCGCGATCTGCTTCTCCTGGTCGAACCAGTCCACCGCATAGCCAGTGCCTTTTGACCAACTTCGTTCCGACAAACGGATGACGCCCATGGTGTTGCGAGTGAAGTACTTGCGAAGCCGTTGAAGCCCGAGTGGTACCCTCCCAGCTCGCGATAGTCGGTGACCGCAGTGTCACCCTCGAGGGAGTCATTGTGATAGCAGTAATAGATGTTGGAGTAATATGTCCAGTACTCCATCGCTCTTGGAGATGATCCCATGACGATTGGGCCCGTCAGGGGACGACCTTTCTTCCAGTTCACGGTGGACGTCACCACTTCGGTCATCGGGGTTCCAAGGAATGTCTTCTTGTCGTCCACGAGACCATTGTGGCCAGCTCCATGGGTGATCAGGATGTCGTTTCAGAACATCACTTCAAAAATGTGGTCATAGTTCTGTGTGTTGTTGATAAGATCGGTCGCTCCGTAGAGATTGAGATCAAGTAGCGGCTTTTGAATGATGCTGGCTGCGTAGTACCCAGCAAAGTGGTAACCGAGAAAGAATTCCGTGTTGAAACACGACTCGAATTTGTGAATTCCTGCTCGTAGGTAATCCTTCATCCCCCAGTGGTTACATGGGGACCAGAAGACCATGTTGGCCGCGATTTCACGAAGCACCGTCGGATCAGACGTGTGCCATGTACGCCACTCGTACGGAAGAAGGTTGTCTTTGTCTGCAAACACTTTACGCCAGTCTTTTTTCGAAAACAGCGCGCGCATGGCATTGTGGGTGTGCGTCACAAACCCCATCAACGACACCTTGTTGTGCCAACCAGTTCCATTGGTGAGCGTTTGCAAGTCAATGGGAGTGAGTGTCAAATCGAAGGCATTCTGCCAGTCGACGTCGTCGCACATGGTGCCGTTTGGGTTCAAACAACGCATCCCTTGCAACACTTGTTGTTTGCGAGCACGACACCGTGATAATGATCTCTTCGTTTGTGTCGGGATGGAGCATGAGCACTTTTTGCTCACGCGGATTGACCCCACCGGCTTGGAATTCCGATGCTTGAAACACCAGTGCGTAATACTGGCCGAAGAGTTGATGCTGCTCGGGAGTCAGCAAATGGCTGATGTCATCGATCACATAGTCGTTCTTGGTCTCAAAGTAGCTGCGAAGCACCTCGTTGGTCAGCGAGAGCTCGACCACTTCTTTGACGATGCGATACGCTTCTTTGCCTGGAATCTTGCGGGTGATGATCTGCTCATTGTCTCGATCGTATTTGGTTTGAACAATCGTTTGTTGGTTTTCCTTGATCTTTGGGTACGGCATCACGACCACGTTCTTGACGGGAATGACCACCGCCCAGAGCGTCTCAGCAGGAAGCCACATTTGGAACACAAAGGGCAGCCAAAGAAAGATGCACAACCTCGTGTCCAAACGCAATTGATGCCTTGATGGAATGACGTATCGATCACCGAGTCGCCTGACACTTTGTACAGCCTCGAGTTTGCAGTACTCGTCGAGCTCTTGATGGTTGAGCTCGTCATGTCGACAACGTCTTCGCCTGACCATCTCTTGGTTTGGATAGCGCATCCATTATTGGTGGAGATCAGTTGGGGGCACAGGCGCTTGGATCGGCTTATACAACAAAAAAGAGAATGCAAGGAAGACGCGTTGGTGTGATGGTGAAACGAGAAGTGAGTTCGGTCAGTGCCTTGAACTTCGCGTCCTAATTGCTGGTCAACAGCATGTCATCCACATAGATCAGAGCGTAGATCACTCCTTTGCCATTGGTTTCCAGTAACACAAGTACACATGGATCCCCAGTGAGTCAGTAGATATAGATCAATGGACAGCTTTTTCCATTTCGAGATGCCACATGCGAGCAGCCAGCTTAAGCCCATAGAGGCCTTTGTCCCGCGTCAGCACATGCACTTGACGTGGTGTTGACACATTGGGACTTCCCCATTTCTTCATCTTTTCTCGATAGCCATAAGGGTTTTCCAGAGTTTGTCTTTTACTTAGGCTGACTGCACGTCATATTGCTCGATCTCGAGACCTTTCATCGCGCACACTCTACGCATCACACGCAAGTTTTTTTTCTGTCCACTGGTGCAAACGTTTCCGTGCAGGGTGCAGGTATGCGAAGGAAATGGGTGTTTCGGTGGCTGCGCGAATACTCTACGATACGAGAATGGGATTCGATCTATCCGCCCAACGCGTTGGCTTTCAAGCGATCGCTACTCTGGAACAAGAGAATCCCAAGATTCGAAATCAATTGACACAGTCTACACAATGCTCGTGGATGTCGCCTCTCAACGCAATGAAGGTTTGGAACGTCCATACCAATTTACCGAACGTCCAAGCAAAACCCGGCAACTGTCGTCAGATGCTGAAATGGCTCTCACTCTCTCTCTGCCCAAGAGACCTTTGATCCGAGAGGTGTTGAAGAATCTTGGTATACTGAACATCACGGATTTGGCGCCCAATGTGAAATGTTTCGTGGGTCTCGACCACAAGCGCAGATCCACCCATATCGCGGCGTCCAATGCGATTGCATTGCTTACCCACCGACGTACCAACCCAGTGGGCTGCACTGCCAACAGCTCACCACGCCGCAACGACCTACTGTACACAGCAAACGATTCTGAAAGGACACCCAGATAGTAGCGTTTTCAGGTTCGCCTATGACATACTCGACTGTATCGATTCGGTCGACAAACAATGTTGGTGCAGTCGGTCACCATGTTGCTCGTGTCAATGGTGCATCTGTTGTGATCTGTTGTGATGGAAAATGGCTGGATCCTGACTGGATTCAATGCCAGACTGCTTTGATATGCGACCCAACTCAACAGAATATCGGGATGGTCGAGTGAGCCAATGGTCCAAGAAATGATCCAAGCACAAGGCTTTGCTGCCTTTCAACGTGTTGGCAGTGTGGAGATCGAGTGGTCACGAGGTGAAACATGAAACTGATTGAACCGAGTTCCCATCGAGGAAACGGACGACAGCAGCAGTAGATGAGACGACCAAGAGCTCCACGGCCAGATCACTTGATGACAGATCGACGCTGTCCCAAACCACCAACGAATCATCTTGTGATGGCCGGAGGTGAGTGGTACAAGGGGACAGAAGGTGGGACCCACCTTGCGACCTGGTGGGTGTGCTTCTCTGGTTGAACCCGCGACTAGCTACCCAAGTCGTTAAAGTGTAGCATGTGCAAACACCTCACGCTCAAGTGACAAAAGAACCCAAGCCACTTTGGCCATGGCAAGTACAGGAGAGTCAGTCATTCGCTGTTTCACCATTCTCGCCGTCATTCTATTGATAAAGTATCGGATCGTGCCTCGGGATTCTCCCTAGTCCAAACACCACGCGACTCCTCTGGGGGTCTGCCTGACTACGATATTCATCCTCCCAAAGCTGCCAATCGCTTCCACTGAGCAGAGTGCGCCCAATCACGCGTGTGGTGTTACGCGAACTCCTTTGGCTGGGAGAATTGCAAGCTGTTCGTCTGGTCCCTGCAGCTTCTGTACAATTTGTGGTGTGAGCTGCACCATCTCAAACTCTGACCCAACGTTGTCCACTGGCATCCATTTCGATCCACAGAACAGCACACTGACTTGGCCATTGATTTTGAATGCCTGCCATCCTTCCGCCACCAACCCTGCATGACTCCAGCCGCTCTGCAATTGACCAAGCACACCGTACACGTTTCGCGCAAGGCGTCGCTTGGTCATCATGCGACTGATTCTGTCTTCGGAATGAGTGTTCTCTTTGTCAAAGACTACACTGACCAAAACGGACAAGAAGCCAAGTGTGGCACTGAGGCCACAGCTCCCAATTAACTTGGTCAAGCCGCGATTGTAGTCGATCGTTTTGGTCGCAAAAGCCATTCGCGCAGCTTCTACAACCACAAGGGTGACCAATCGAATGCGCGACGTCAGGAAGTTGAACCACCAGTTGTAATGGTTGAGCGAAATCACGTACACCCCCAACTCGATGCCCAACCGAATGAACCACGTCAGACTCAACAACACCATGAACTCGGCAAACACAGGATTGGGCTTTTCGTTGGCGTTCGGCATGAACTTTGGGTCGTCTGGAAGATGGTAGCTCAAGATCAGCGGTACACAACTAAAGGCCATGATCAGGACACCATCAAACGAGATCATCCCAATGCCTTGGAAGTCCATCGACATGGCCAAGAGCATATTCATGTCTGAAAAACGATAGCAATCCCAAAGCTTCCAGACGCGCCATGCATACCGAAGAGCTATGACGGCACCACTGATGTTCAGCACGACGCCCAATGACCACATGCTGAACTTGAGCATCCGAAGTCCATCGGAGCTCATCTTCTCGAAGGTTTCTTTGACAGATTGCGGCTCCGACCAACAACGGGTCGACAGATTCAGGAAACGCCACTCAAGCGTATCGTAACACACAAGGGAGTTCCGATAGACCTGCATCTGTGACTCATCCGGACTCACAAGGGTCGCCAACTTGATGAGGCCCACGCTCAGCGGTGTATGGGTCCAATAGAGTGGTGGACCTTCAAGTTTGAACACGTTGTTGACGCGGCTGTACACAACATACTCGCGTGGGATCACGACGCGCATACCGGCATCCATCATTTGCTGGTGGATGGTGTCCACCATGCTGATGGACTTCTTGATCATCTCCTTGAACTTGCCATATAGCTTGCCGTACATGACGTCCTTAGTATCGGTCTCCTTGACGCCCAACGTGTTCAGACCGAGAGGGCAGAACCCTCCAAACATGCCCATGTTGAAACTCATCAGATTGAAGAACGTCGTGTTCATTGCGATCATCACGTCATTCAACAGCTTTTCTTCACCAATCTCTTTGCGGAAGGCGTTGAGAAGTGGAATCAACACCCAGGACTCCCCGTCGACCACCCAATAGGTGTCACGAAAGTATGGAAAGGCCACACGATACCCGCTGATTTGTTCGCCGACAATCTGACGCACGGAGAGTTGCTTGTACCACCAGTCGGCTGGTGTATCGGGGTCCGTCATGGACTGATACACCAAATGGTTCATGACGGGTTGTTTTTGCAGCGCCATGATCCACACCGACTGCGCGATGCGGCGATAGATATACTCCATGCAATAGGGCTGCCAGCTCGTGGGTTCATAATCGACGCCCCACACTGCTTTCGCCATTGTCACCAGACTGTTTGGATCATTCAGCTCATGACTGCGATACCACTTGGAGATCTTGGTTTCCTCGTCAAACCAGTCCATGGGGTAGCCAGTGCCCTTGGACAATCGTCGTTCCGACAGCCGAATCACTCCCATCGTGTTGCGCACCTTGTCGTACTTGAAGCCGTTGAGTCCCGAGTGGTATCCTCCCAACTCGCGATAGTCTGTGACCACTGTGTCGTCCTCCACGGTCTCGTTGTGAAAGCTATAGTAAAGATTTGGATAGTACATCCAGTACTCCAGTGCTCTGGGCGATGATCCCATGAGGATTGAACCCGTCAACGGACGGTCTTTCTTCCAATTCACGGTGGAAGTCACCACTTCGGTCATCGGTGCACCAAGAAACGTTTTCTTGTCGTCCTCGAGCCCGTTGTGGCCTGCTCCATGGGTGATCAGAATGTCGTTTCCGAACATTTCGTCAAACACTTGATCATAAGTCTGCGTGTTGTTGATAAGATCGGTCGCAAGGTACAGTTTGAGATCAAGCAGTGGCTTCTGAATGATGCTGGCTGCATAGAACCCAGCAAAGTGATATCCGAGGAGAACTTCAGTGAGAAAACACGAGTTGAATTTGCGAAACCCCGCGCGAATGTAATCATCGAACTTGCGTGGGTTCCATGGCGACGGACTCATGTGCGGAAGGTCACCTATACGGACCATGTTCGGATCCGACGTGGGTGTTGTTCGCCATTTGTAAGGGAGATACTCGGACTCTCGGAACAAAACCTTGTTCCAGTCTTTCTTGGAAAACAACGCGCGCATGGCGTTGTGGGTGTACGTGATAAACCCCATCAACGAGACCTTGTTGTGCCATCCCGTGCCATTGGTCAATGTCGCCAGATCAATCGGAGTGAGTGTCAAGTTCAAAGCATTGGTGAGCCAATCGACATTATCACACATGATGCCTTTCGGGTTCACACAGCGCATGCCTTGAAAGACTTGTTGTCGAGAGCAGGTGACCGTGAGGATGACTTCTTCCTTGGTATCGGGATGAAGCTGCCACAATTGCTGCACACGTTGAATCACTCCACCGGCTTGGAACTCGGACGCTTGGAACAACAGGGCGTAGTACTCGCCAAAAAGCTGATGCTGTTGGGGAGTCAGCAAATGGCTGATGTCATCCATCACAAAGTCGGCCCTGGTCTCAAAGTAGCTGCGAAGCACTGGACTGGTCAGCGAGAGCTCGACAACTTCCTTGACGATCCGATACGCTTCTTTGCCGGGGATCCTGCGCGTGGCGATTTGCTGATTGTCACGGTCGTATTGGCTCTGGGAGACAATCTCTTGGTTCTCCGTGACTTTTGGATACGGCATCACGACCACATTCTTGACAGGGATAACCACGGCCCAGAGCGTCTGCACCAACACAAGTCCGAGCACTAACACGCGCAAGAGCCACTTGTGCATCTTGTGACTTGTGGGGTTCTTGCCAATGGCTTGGACCATGGTCGTGTCATCTGCCGAGCGGATTTGGTGACCTCTGTTCATGCTGTCACGATTGATCGAGACCAACCACAACAGCGCAAAACGCGAGCGGATTGGCAACTAAATGAGGGAAGCAGAAGAAGAGCAAGAGAGCAAGCAAGAGAGCAAGCAAGAGAGCAAGCAAGAGAGCAAGAGAGGGTCTCGGCCCTGCGGACCGTTTCATAAGTCTGGAACAAGGGCCAAGTGGGTCCCATACACGACCAGAAGAGCCAACATCTTCAATTATACAAGTTTTAAACACAATGCCAGGGGGAGACCACATGGTGATTCGAGTATTGGTTGCACATGATGACAGTGTACTATACTGTACTATCCACTGAACAACTGAATAAAACAAGTCAAGGACTTGTTTGAAACCCAACCACACAAGGATGGGCAGGCGTGGGTGTGAACATGGAGGACGTGACGCTGGCCATGGCAGCATGGCAAAAGAGGATCTAAAAGTGTCGTGAGTTTCATCTGATGGAGCTGCTTTTGCTCACCAAACAGGAAGACTCGTGGCTGACTTTGAAAGAGTTCCAGACGCTGGTGAGTCCCACTGCAGAGCTCCAAGTCATTGACCTGACAGAAGATGTGAGTGTCAAGGTGGATCGACATGACACTGGCGAAAAGGCAACGGTGCCTGTGCCTGTGCCTGTGCTTGTCCAACGACCCAATCACCAGAGTTCACCCCAACACCAAATGAATCCGCAACTGGAGGTGATGTCATCGACCAACTCGACAGCGGAGAGGAAGTGAACACAGTCAAAGTCATGGTATGGTGGTCATGGTGGATGCTTCGAGTGGCGGTGACGAAGCGGACAGTGGAGAGCGTGCTGGACCATAAACTCTATTATGCCGGTGGACCGTGCCGTTTCATCTGGCAGTTCCCTACCGTCAACGTGTTGGCAAATCTCAACAAAGGGGTCACATCTGCTTCGAACACGGCCGAATCTCGTCCAGGTTTGTGGAGAGGGGGAGCCGTTTCCACATCAATTCAATCAACCAACTGTATGGGATGCAGCGCGACGGCGGTGACAATGGACGTTTCGTAGTGAGCTCGTATGCAGCCTTGTGGTCGGCGCAGACTTCCAGAGAGAAAACCATTGCAGATGTGGTGGCACCTCTCAACGGTAGGATCAATCCTGCACTCGATGGTCATCTCTTGGAGTGGTTGCTGTTGGCATCGGTTCCAAAGCGTGCAGTGAAGCTCTCTGGTGACAACGAGGTGGTTGATGTGCTTCCGCGAGCAAACGTTCGCTTCGTCTTGATCCGAAATAGCGTTTCAACGAGGTCATTAGATCAAGGGCATCAAGAGTTGGTTGCAGCTTGTTGCATGGAACCAAGACGGCTATGATGCGGTTTACTTTGGCAAAGATCAAGGACTGATTGTCTCTATCCAAGTAACACGATCCGACCAACATGATCTCCAGCAGAGTTGTTTCTTCCGTGTGCTGCGGAAACTGAAGCGAGTAGGAATGGAGATCCAAACAGTGGAGATCTAGTTTGTGGTCAAGCCTTGTCAGGATCTGAACTCCACGCTTGGTCACAATGCGGATCGTGGATTGTTGAGATCTCAGTTTGATGATCGATGGACCACACCAGAAGCAACACACGTGAAAGTGCGCGTGTTCGAAGGGAGACTCCAATGGCATCTGTCAATCGTGGTTGGCGCTGGTTGTCAAGTGGTTTCTCACCAATATCCAATGGACATCCCCTCTCGCTTGCCTTGAAAACTGAGTCTTCCGTCTCTCCTTCAGGGCTTTTCATACCAATTTCCATCGTCACAAACACCATGTTGGATAGCGAACGGCAGTTCCAACCCTTCGATGCAATCATTAGCACCCGCTTTTCATCTACCACATGGTAAGCGAGACGACAAACCGATCATTCTGCGTGGTCCACAGAAATGCCTGCCACTCTTCTACTCGCATCATTTTGTTGGAGTTATCGACTCTTGTGGGTGTCTTCTGCACTGCGATCATTGTCTGGTGTCCTCAATAGGTCGAGTAGGAAACGGGCTTTTGATTCTGCTCTCTGTCAGTTGTCACTTGTTCATGGTCGATTGCACGGTCCTCTGGATCATCGCATTCTTCCAGTTCCGGAGGAAGTGTCTTCATTGGGGGTGCCGGGACTCTCTTCAAGAGCAACGTGTCTTCAGAGGCCATCGACATCCATTCATGAACACATCGAATCTTGACGCTCCGGCTCTCACGCGCCACATACACACGGAGAAATTGAAGCAGATTTGCGTACGCGTGCTTGAGAAGTCGACGTCGACCACACAGGAACAAAATCAGCGCTTCCTGGCGAAGTCGTCGGTGGGACTTTATGCACTTTTGCTCAACATTGTTGTGTTCAATGGGACTCAATGCAATAGACTCAATGCTTGGTGCTTCGTCATTTACCGAAGTACCAGCGTTGGTCACTTCCTCTTGGACATCTTTCACAGGATTGATCGGTCCGCCTGCGGTTGGCTTGAACCAGAGTTGGTTCGCTCCGTTGCGACGTACGAATTCCAGACGACAGAGAACTTCGGCAGCAACTCGACGCCATTGGTCCACAGTCTGTGGGCAGATGCCCAGCGAATTGCAAGCTTGACACTGATCAAAATCTACGAAAAACCTCTGTTGATTCGTCGTGTCACAGCAACCAAACACCAGTCGGTTCGGCTGCGTGATGTCGTCCACTTCCACACGAATGTGACTCAATCTCAGTCCCGTTGAGGCGGAGGACACTAATCGATCTTTTTCTCCTTTGCAGTGTTGCAGCAAGAAGCAAAGCATTCGCGGACTCTGCATCTGGATCGTTCCATAACGACCAGAAATTGTGGAAGCAGTCACTTTCATCGACGAAGCCAGCTCTTTGCCTAGCATCGTTGGATCACAAAGAAGCGCTTCGCCAAATATGAATTCAGCATGCCGATGACTTAGACGACCCATTGCCAGAGTCGCCTTGTCCTTGAGCTGTTCTTCTTGTTCGTAGTCCTTTTGGGCCTCACACGCGTCTCTCAAAAGCGCGTGGAGACTGTTTTTGCGCATGGTGCGAGCGATTTGAAGTCGTCGAGTGGCAAAAACTTTCCATGGCAAAAGCGTTGTGGATCGTTTGGGTTGAGTGAAGGATTCAACTTCCTCCGCAAACAGCATTTGGTACTTGTGGTTGGCCTGGGTGATCTGAGCAACAAGAGAGGTCTCCTTCAATTGTTGCTGGTTCAGCAGAGAAGCCGAACAACAATACACCGCCATCCCAATCACTGGTTGACCAGCGAGAGCCGACGCCCGCGGATTCCACGGGATCGGTCGCATTCCGAGTTGTTGGCATGGAGAATCATCAAACACCAGGATTCCTCCTAGTGAAACGGATCGGAGAGTCAGTTGAAGCTCATGATCCGCATCAACAAAAGTCTCGAACAAAAGTCTCCAAGCGTCCAACTCGAGAGACGCGAGATACACTTCCTCCATCGGCTTTATGGATTTGGCCGGTATCACAAACGTTGACAATCCAGTGATAGCTTGTTTGGCCATGCTTGAGAGCTCTTTCATCACCGCCACCTGCTGCTGGGCTTTGGCTTCGTCTTGAACTGTGATCGGCACGAAACGATTGAAATAGAAAGCCAGTTCTTTCCAGAAAGTGTGCACTTGGTTATGCTCCAGTGGCAGTTGGTGGCCCTCTACTTCAGCCAGATCGACGTCTTTGACAATATCGTCCTCGAGACGTGTGACAAACGTGGCCACCAGCGCTCGCACCACATCCAAAATGTAGCACTGAACCATCGCAAAGATCCCTTCAAGTGTGAAGAACCGAAACAATTGGCTCTCCGGTATTCGGGAACTGATCGGACGAAAGAAATCGCGAAGATCGCTGTGCAACTGCAGTAATTCGTAGAGCTTCAAGTCCATGTCGATCGGATCTTGGTCATCACCCCCACTGGCATTTGGCTCATGGCCACTCTCCGCGTGCGACAAGTCGGGAGATACCACCGACTCTGCTTGTTCATCCATCATTCCCATGGCTTCATTGCGCTCTTTGGTGTACTGAAGCAATTCCTGATGCAACGTTTGACGCTGCTGTTGCTTTTCCACGAGAAAATGCTTCATTTCCATCAAAAACAAGAGCCAAAAATCCGTTTCTTTGCGGAACATCAGCAACGTTTCGTCGATTTCGTACACGAAGCACAACGTTTCTTCTCGCTCCATTTGTTGTTGGTTGGCCTGTTCATTGCGCTGCGCAAACTCACTCGCGATCTCATCTCGAAGACGAAGCACAAAGTCATGATGTGACTTGAACACATCCAGTTTGAGAAGTCTGTTGGGTCCTCCAAATGAATCGATTCGAGCATCAACTGTCTGCAAGAGCTGGAGTTTCGTAGCGCAAACGGTGGTGCCCAGCAGAGTCAAACGATCGAATAGCAGAGTGGAGAAAGCTCCTGCATCAATCTGTGCCGCAAACGCATCGATTACGGTCGTTGCAATCGGTTGCAAAGGGTTCCGTTTGCTCCTGGAAAGCCAGTTGTTAAACGAGTCAAGACTCTGACGAACACGGCTACCAAAGCCAATGCTCTGGTCCATGTCATAATACCCATGGAACACGCTCTGAAACGTCAAGCGGGAGCAGATGGCGTCGAACAGTTTGTGTTGGTTCCGACGAAGCAACAGATTGAAATCGGGATCCGCTTCGGCATTGAACAGTCGTCGAATGCTTTCGCGTTCCAGTTCCATCACATACGTGAAGTTCTGATGCCAGTCATATGCCTTGACCAGCAAATCCTGAGCCGTGCTCTCGAAAAAACGCACAATCACCAACCGCGTCGACCCGCCATAGGCGTCAATGCGGAGCACTCGCTGATGCTTTCGGTGATACACTCGAGTCGCATCACTTGAGAAGATCAGCTGACTCTTGACAAATCGTCGGCGAGCAGACGTGACCGAAGACGCAGCAGGTGTCGCCAGCGGAACCAGTCGGAAGAACTGGGTCAAGTACTTGAGAATTGCAGTCGGGTAGTTGTTGGAGATGACGGACGCGATCCAAAGCTGCAAGTGGAATGGCTTGGTGCTGAGTAAATGGATGATCTCGGATAGGCGCAATTGAATTTGGTGGGTCTCAGTCGTTCGCGGATGGTACAGAATCCAAAAGAGATCGCCCCAGTTCTCGTATACCGTCGCGTAGAACAACTTCCCATCAATCACAACACTCTGACGAGTGATCTCATCGCCGACGCCGCCTTTTCGACCTATGACGGCGTCTTTGTACCACAGACTGTTGCGGATCAACACGCTGACAATACGAAGAATCTGGAAGAAATTCAGTTTACACAGGCTGAAGGCATCAGTGTACGGATCCAACATGGCGCGCGACACCAGATACGCCGCACGCTGACACATTTCATGACGATTAGCCATCCCCGGAGCCAGTTTTCGCACATTCTGTTGACGCCAGGAATTGCGTCGTCGATCGCGAAGAATCATCTCCAAGATCGGCCATTCAATGAACACTTCATAACTGGTGCTTTCCATGGGGTCGTAGCCACTCACAAAGAATGCATTCCAGTCACTACACTCGACACTCGCCTGCACTACCATGCGCAGCTCTTTGTGAACCGTTGACACCGTGCCATTACACACTTTGATGACTCGCCGACACAAACAACTTCGACCTCGCCATTTACCAGGGATCGAAGCACGAAACCAGCGTTCCCAGACGGGACATTTGATTGTGAGTTGACGTCGCGTCGGCGCCAAAAAGGTGTCTCGAAGAGTCACCAGCTCACTGCAGATTCTTTTCACTGACGCCAGTGCCAAACGTTCCCAGAAAGAGGCCTGTGCTTCGGCTTCTTCGGCTTGTAGTTCAGAGTTCTGTTCTTGTTGTTGAAGCAAATCGTATTTCTGCTGGAAAGAATGGGCCATGACGCGACAAAACGCTTCGTCCATGACTGCCTGAAACAAAAGAAACCGAGACTGCTCTACAAACTGTTCGAGCTCCAACACGTTGAGTTCCATGCTCCGCTTCTTCGTGAGCAGTTGCCAGTCATTCGCGTTTTCCACCGGATCCCATGCTTGAGCGGAATCGACGGGCTTGGACGCAAACTTCATGGCTTTGGAAGCTAGAGTTTTGAGCGTGGCATACTTGGCTTGAGCCAGTTCCAGATTTGTCTTGGCCTTGTCAAGTGTGATGGAGGCATTCTTGCGCCGTCGCAGTGCATCGGCGCTCAATTGACGCCAATTCTGCAACTGATCAAAGCATTCACGAGCCTGACGATGGTGAAACTGCGCCACCAAAGACAGTTCTGACGCAAATCGCTGCCATTCTTCCGTCTTGGTGATGGGGTTCCATTTGTCAGCAAGCGGTTGGTTCTGTTTGCTCCCCGGTTCAGAATCATCACACCAATCAATCCGCAATAGCTCTTGACGACTCACTTGACCAGTATAGTTGCCGCCTCGACGAGGATTCAGTGCCGAAATCAATTGAAGAATGAGTGGACTGTTGAGTTGAAGACGATAATGGAGGTTTGTCGATGGATTGTACGCGCGAATGAGCCATTTTTCATCGCGCGGATGGTACGCCACAAATCGATTGCAAGTGCACACATGGCAGCTGACTGCGCGAAAAGTTCCAGTTTGGGCTTCAAAGCGACTCGTGCGCACAAAGCGTCGAGCGCAACCGACACAAAGCCACGGTGTCGTGAACCGCTTGGGGTCCTGTTTCTTCTCCTTGTCT
Organism: Paralagenidium karlingii; assembly: GCA_027475765.1. NCBI lineage: Eukaryota > Oomycota > Peronosporomycetes > Paralagenidium > Paralagenidium karlingii. The sequence goes on from JAMFLO010000409.1 coordinate 17,531, forward strand.
CCAAAACAACTGGTGCTGATGTGCTTTTCATCCGGGTCGAAGCGGACTAAATGCACCGATACAATCACTGATTCATGGTCTTGAGTGAGCGCTTGACGGAAAAACGGAGTACAGACGGCTCGTGTGGCACGACGAAGTGCTGCATTCATCTGTTCGTGGTAAAAGTCGCGGGCCACGGCACTCACAGCTGTTAGGAAAGTCCGACGAATCTGGTATGCAATCTGAAGCAGTCTTTGATGGGCTTTGGCTCGAATGCGGGCCATGACCCCGCGGAACCAGCGTTGTACGATGCGAGTCTTGACACACATGAGATCGTAGAGGTCGAGATACTTGTTCACGCTCTTGAGTGTGAGAAAGACCACATCCCCTTTGACTTCCATGGCCTCACTGATCAGCGTCGTAATGATGTCACGTGAATGGATCTGGTACAAAGGCTTCTTGAGCAAATCACGTAAAAGTGCCAGAACTTGTTGGCGTTTTCTAAGCAATTGTTCGCCGGACTCTTTCAGTTTCATCTCAAAGGTGTAATGTAAAATGTGTTTCCCACGTGGCACAAGCGAGTGCCATTCGCCAGCATCTGGACGGCACCAAACGTCTCGTTGACGAAACGCCAAAGGTTCTCGTGTTTGTTTGATACTCAAGGCAGCACAGCGATCCCAGTACAGCGCTTCGACAACACGAGGCGAGAGAGGCGCAATCGTAATAACCAATTTGCGAGACTTGACGTGCAGGTCACGTTGGTCAGCTTCTTCGTCTTTGCTCATTTTGTCTGCATCTGGAGCTGTGTTGTCCTGCTCAGACTTGTAAATCTCCAATTCGCGCAACAACACACGCTGAGCGTGAAGCAAACGGTCACGTCCAAGCACCATAAACTCGTCTCCTTCCTCCATCTCGTTGCTGTCTCTCTCGGTTTTTTGAAGCTCCGCCAGTCTCGAATCCAAATCAAACGCACTGGTAGGATTCACGTGCAGAAGTGGAATGGTGAGCGTCGTAAAAAACGCCAACTCGGGATCTTGAAGTGGGGTCTTTGGGAGTAAAAACGCATTTCCCAACAATGGAAAAGTCTCTTCTGCATCGCCACCAGGCGCAACGGCACTGTCTGCATTGGGACCGGCGTTGACTCTGGAGATAGGTGCATTGTTCCGCTTGTTCAGAACTTGACGAAGTGGCACCAAATCGTTGAGAAAATCGAGGTCGGACGCCATTTTGAGAATGTAATTCTCTCCGCTTGCATAATTGAATGGAGGGGTCCAGTCTTCCGCCGTCATGGTGCGTTGCATTGCACTTTGACACTCGATGCAATAGCTCGGGCCAAGATGGTCACTCTCAATCGCAAAATGTTTGCCACAAGACTTGAGCACCAACCGCTTGAGAGGCATGGCAGCAAAAGGGATGTTGAGTCTTCGTGCTTCCACCATAGCAGCATCATCGTATGCCTTTTCGGCTTCCATTTTGGAGCCATAACAACCCAGATAGATGACGTGCATTTCTTTTTTGCCAGTGGCATCTTGGTCGCGTCGAAATCGCTTGACGCGCGACTCAAAGGCATTTGATCCTTTGTAAAGCAGTTTGCCAGTCTTGAGAGTGATCGAGCACGACCATTCCAGACGTTTCTGTTGTGGAGAGACCTGATCTTGCGCTGTTGCATCGTCGTGAAGCCTCGCAAAACCCATGGCAGCCGCAAGCTTACGCCATTCTTCAATGATCTCCAACACGCGCACACTCAGATAACGGACAAGATTCATTTCTCGAAGCAGATGCTTTAAAGTCCCTTTGATGGGCAAATTCTCTTGAAACTCTTGCATCAATCGACTGCCCAATAAACGGATCGTGTCGACGGAATGCTCTCGGAGGATGATGGCAGACAAAACATTCTTTTCGAGATCGGATTCCTGATGGTACGCCCAACGCAGCTTGGTGAGTTTTTCTTGATGGGAAATGTAGTAATGTCGGCGGGTGCAAAACCCTTTTTGATGCTGCTGGCATTTGAGAAACAGGACCCATTCACTGCACACTGGGGCATGTGGTGCTGTGGACAAGCAGAGGTCATTTGGTTTCGTTGTGGCGTCAACCTTCGACTCGTTTCGACTCGCCTGCAAGGTCACATGGACATCATCTCGCCGGCTGTCTTTAGAGTCCGAATTCGAGATGCCAAGAGTCAGATCTTTGTCAGATTTTGAAGGTGGATGATGGCCCATCCATGCTCCAATACGTCGCATCACGTTGAAATCTAACTCTCTATCGGCGACATTCTCCAGCACGCGAGGGAGACGGACCTCGTTGGTCTTCAAACCTGCACCAAATCCACCGCTTCGATTGCTGGCCTTCGGCGCAACAGGTACGACTTCTGTTTCGCCGCTGTCTTTGTTTGTAGTCACAGGAGGGATTTCATTGAGCCCGAGATCTGTTGCTGAGCTCTTCGGAATCGCTTTGCGAAACAGCTCGATGCCTGAAACAGACTTGAACTGGTCCACACTGTGATGCTTGCCATTGAGAATGTACCGGCCGTTCACAACCGCCGCACCAGCACCATGCACGAGAATGGTATCCACCGAAGTACCTCGACCAAACTTGAGAACTGGTGGTGGTGATGCACCATAGTGTGAGCAGCATCGCCAGCCAAGTTCAGGAGGCTTGTCGTCGTAGCAATTGGAATTGTGGTCGCTGCTGGAACCACCCACTTGAGCTGGTGCGGTGGCCACATAGTAAATGGTCATGTGGGAGAGCTGTTTCTCATGGGCGAACTGTTTCTGAATGCCTCGCGTACCCAAGTCTAAATTTGCTAAAGCACGGTCACTCGCTGTCGAAGGTGGTGCATTGGTGGAAGTCCCGAGGAGCCATACCACCACCAGTTCCTCACCCGCTGGACGGTCAAGGGATGGCCCACCACGAGCCGAATATGCGGGCGAAGATGCTGGTTGTTGGGAGGACGAGACTCGGCTCGCGACTGAAGTTGGAATGTTTGGAAGAGGTGCAAGCGCGAAATTCCAATTCGAAGGAGGTCGGTAGTCTCGATACGGGTCATACAAAGCAAGATCCTGCTGCAACTCGGTCAGTCGCTCGACTTGCTGCTGGGCCGTGCGACTCGCTTGATCGGCGTCGCTTTTCAATTGCGAGAGCTCTTGGGTTTTCTTGGCGCGTTCATCAAAGCTCCAACTCTTTTCATTTTGAGAGTAAATGGCCGTCGCGATGCGCACTTGTTCGGCTGCGCGGCTCGCATCTTCCAGCAGCACCGAAGCCTTTTGCTCTTCCAGCGCGTTTTGTTCCGCTTTGGTCGTGAAAAGTTGTTGTTGGCAAAAGCGTTTTTCAAGTTGCGACCGCTCCAGTGTGAATGCCGGGTCACGACCATGGCGACGAGCATGGGGCTCTGGATCGGTGGCTTCTGTGGCCAACAAATGGTTCAGAAGCGGCAACTTGCATGGTTCAACGCTGTCTCCTTTGTGCTTCTGCGTCCGATCACAGTTGGAACTGGTAGGCGCAAGTGAATGGACACCAGTGGTCACTTCTGAAGCGGTTGAACCACTGGTAATCCTGGTCGATGGAGGCGCAAGTGGTGACACCAACGTGTTAAACGTGAAAGTCGGTACAAACCCAGCCACCGAAGAAGCAGCACTCCGATCCGAAAGATCAACATCAGATCTAGTCCTTTCTGGTCGCTCGTTGTTGCTGTCTCGGTCGTGTTGCTGGTTCTTATGGAGTTCTCGTGAAGTGACTTTGGCACTGATCAACGCCAGTCGTTGCGCGAAACGATCGATTTTGGCGGTGACCGGCGTGGAAGAACCATGAGCAAAGTCCTTTGACACGCGTTGACGCTGCTCTCGTTGCTCTTCCTGTTGCAGAAACTGATCCACAGAGCACACAAACGACGGATTCGGGAACTCGTCCGCCATGCCATTTACCTGAGCAGCATGGTGGTGGTAGGTGGCTTTTCCGGTGTGGAGCCGCTCGGAATAATAGCCTCTCTTCTGATTCCGGGAACCTGATACCGTCGCTCCCATGGAGGAAACCTGAAAGGAGATGATGAGTGGGGCGGAGAAGAAGCACAAGTACAAAGCTCTGGTTCTCTTTATGACATTCTCCAACGTGCAAAAGGAATGCTCTGGCAACTAACACATGTAACCGGACGGATGGGAATGGATCACACAAGTCAATTGAATCAATCAATTGGGTCGATACAACAGCTGGTTCATGGATGGAAGCGTGTCAAGAGCCGTCGAAAGGTCGGACTGACTAGAGCTCTGGTGGTGGTGTTGCGGTTGCTGCTGTTGCGGTTGCTGCATAGATTGCTGTTTGCTGGATGGAGGATTGGCCACCAGATCGCCCAGTTTGTCCCATTCATAGCTGGAGGCTGCCTGTAATTGGTCAAGTCGAGAAGTGCCAGCGCCTGCTGGAGGATCATCGAGCTCCATTTCCGCCCCAAAGAGAGTCATCGAATCTTCCGGCGAGGACGGTCCGCCATTGTTGTCATCTTCGATGATCTTGAGCGGCTGTTGGTGTTGAGGGTGCTCTGCAGATGACGAATCGGTTGCCGTGTCGGTCGCTGGCGCGTGACTTGGAGAGCCATGATTCTCGGTGTCTTGCCAGGAGCTGTAGAGACTCAGGGCCGACGTATTCTCCGCTGGATGGTCCCCGAGCAACGGAGTGTCGTTGGGCCACGAAAATACCGTTGCGTCTACAGGATCGCTGGTCGTGTCATGGTCTGCGTCGTGGTCGTTGTCTTGGTCGCGACTGTGTTGGTGATGTTGACGAGGATCGAGGTGGGGGAGATGCTTGGGTGACGCGTTGGAAGTTCCAAGAGGCGACGATGAAAACAGAATAGATTTCAACGATGCCGGCGAGATCTTGCAGCCCATTTGGTGGTCTTCCGAGTAGAATTCGTCGAACGTATGTCTGTCCAGTGGATCCGTCGTATTGATGTGCAAAGGGAGCTGCTCGTGGAGTTGATGGCGAGCACGTTTCATGGCCGTACGCGTTCCTCCACTGCCACTGCCAGTACTACTATCATTGCCGTTTCCATTCGCACTTGAACTACTATTGCTACTGGTGCTGCGGCGGGCACCATTCCCGATGTTGGTACTGCTGGCATTTGGAGCTGTATCATTGAGAGCACCGTTGTTTACTCGCTTTTTGGGAGGCGAAAAGGATCGAATGCCTGCAAGCGAAAAGTTTGGTTGGGTCACCACGGAAGGTGGCGTCACAGTCTGCTTCTTGGACAAAACGCCTCGCGCCATCAGCCTAGTCTTGATCTTCTGGATTTGAGCCTCAAAATGCGGCATTGTCTGGTTCAAACGTGCCATTTTGTGGAAGAACTTTTGTGCATGAGTGCGCACCTGGGTCGACGTACGAGTGCCAATCATTCGCGCGATGTCGCCCCATGCTGGTCCCTGGAACATTTGCAGCCCTTCGAGAAACACCGCGTGCTCCTGAGATGTCCATCGACCAATGGACGTCTTGCCTTTACGTTGGTGATTTGGATTTGGTCGAGCGGGGGCGTTGGTGTTGGCGTTGACTTTGCTGGTCGTCTTCATCAATGCTGGATCGGCGCCGATGGAGTAATCAGTAAAACTGCTGGATGGCGAGCCGACGAAAATGGTCCGTTTCTTGGTTGGATGGGTTGGGAACACTGCAGAGAGTGGAACATTAGGCTGCTTGCTTCTACTCTCGTGGTCATGGTCATTCATGTTTAAGCTGCTCATGGCCCCAGTAGGAGTTCCAATGGTTGGAAGAGTATCAAGTAGGTGCCTTGGTTGTTCGTGGAGGTTTCGCGCCCAGTCAAGTGCTTCGGCGGCATCCTGAAGAGTCAGTTCTCGCGTTTCATCACTGTTAGTGTCTACGATTGATATTGAGGTTGTCACAGCAGAGGGAAACGACAGATCGTTGGTTATGGAACTCGGAGCTGCGGCTATGGCTGCAGGTGCTTCAGCACTCCCTCCACCATCTCCAGTAGCAACGCAAGAAGCCGAGGACAAAGCAGGGGGCTGATGCGTATCTTGCGGGAGCGACTCTTCATCAAACTCCTGGTCAACTTGCCACTCGTCGCGATCCAAACTTGGATACGCGACGGCCACCTCGTGTGCGTCGTCCAAATGATGCGCAACAGCAGCACTCAGATCCAGGGAGGACGGCGAATCCGCATGCAACGGTGAGGATGGCGGCGAGCAAGTCGGGGCAGTCGCACTCAGGTTGGCAGTGGCAGTAGCGTCGGTCTCTGGTTTGGAGTGTAACTTGTGGACTTTGTTGTGATCACAGCTGGTGCAAGACGAACAAGAGGAGGCTGAGGATGGCCTTGGTCGAGGTTCTTGCTGAGGTTGAGCCTGGGATGGAGGCTGGGTCTGGTTCTGAAGAGCGTTCTGCTTGCACTTACTGCTCTTCTTGTTGCTGTTCGGTCCGTTGCGCGCGCCGTCGGCTGCTGCTGTTGATGGCATGGCGACTGACTCTTGCTCAAGATCCAAATCCTTTGAGCTGCACCCGGCCCAAAAAACCTCGCAGACTAAATAACAGGACGAGAAGAAGTGCACCAAAAGATACGCGACCTACCCCGGATGACGCTTGGCAAGCCAATGAGAGGCTCCGAACTCATTGCTGAGCATTCTGATTGGCGAATTCGTACCAAGCAAACACCTTATACCCTAAAGGTGCCACAAGTTTGCTGTTGTCATTATCATACTTGTGGGCAATTACATCCGTCAAAGATCGCATTCTTTTCGAGGAGACCCTGCCAAAGATGATGCCCCCTAGAATATCAATTCATAAAGGTATCTCCAACGCAGGACCTGGAATAGTGTGATGCCACACCATGTGATCGACACTTCGCTTCGCCAAGAAAAAAAAGTGCAACCGTCCCAAACGCGTTGAATGGAACTGGCGTTGGACCGGCAACTGGCGCTCTCGCTCGGTAAGCAAGAGTGAACCGACGTCGTTCGTGCTGTTGAAGAAGCCACAACCGTTACATAAGTGTTCTATCTGGTTCTTCTTCCTCTTCTGCTGCTTTCCGCAGACCAATTGCTGGCCAACAAGAAACAAAAGCAAATGGCGACAACCCCCAAGACCCTCAAAAAGCGGCTCCGAACGGTTGGAAAGAGCTCGTCGCAGCACACGGTTGGACAGCCGCATTCGACTGACTCTCGTTGTTTACTATCTCCGTCAGAATCAGACCAAGAAATCGCTGCTCAAACCGCTTGTCAAGCCCAAGACAATGCGAAAACGTGCGCTCCAAACCAAGGCTTCGGCTCTCAAACCCACCAACTCAGAAACGCTAGGAGTGGTGGTGGTGCGAAAGCCGCTGACTAAACACAAGCGATCGATGAAGAAGACGACAACGACAAGAGCTGGTATTCTCGTTAACACTAAACGCAATAGCTTGGATCGGTCACGACGAACGGTGCAACAAAAGCAGCCGAAAGCGGCCAGCAAACGAGGGCTTCCAGCGCAGATTCACAAGCATTTCGCCACCCATCCGACCAGATTCGTGCTGCCACAAGGCACCAAACTTCGAGTCACAATTGAGTACGTTCTACTTGATCACTATTTCTCTATTTGACTGTTGGGAGACTCATGTATTGGGTTGGTTCTGGGTGGTCGACTCATGGAGAGCAGTCTTGGAGACGTTCCAGCCATCGTGGGCAAGGAACAAATAGATATAAAGCCAGAGCCTCCGCTTTAACCAAACGCACTGAATCAGGGCTATTTGTCCACAACAGCTCCGTCAATGCCAAGCCGTTTCATCATCTTGCGCTCGCTGTCGGCGGGACCGGCCGACCCAAAGGCATATTTGGATGGTCGCATGCGTTTGGATTTTTCTAAGAATGGTGCAAACACACGCCAAGACGCCAGTGCTTCCTCATCACCAATAAAAGCCGCACGTTTGCCATTCAACACGTCCAGCAACAGATTGGCATACGAGTCCTCAACCGCTTGGGTGATGGCACCTTCAGGTTGTTGGCAAGTCAGATCCAGCTCCATACTGGCGGTTCGAGAGCTCAAACCTGGTCTTTTGGTATTCATGCTCATGTAGACTCGGCGTTCAGGCAACATCTGAAACACCAATTCGTTGGCGCTGGGCATTCCATAGGTCGCAAACATGGCGTTGGAACCTTTAGGTGCCTTGAACTGGATGCGAATCTCTTCTTTAGACTCGTTCATGGCACGACCTCCCCGCAGAATGAAAGGAACACCTTCCCATCGCGGGTTCTTCACATAGCACACGCAGCTGGCAAAGGTAGGTGTTGAAGACCCTTTGGCCACGTTCGCCAGCTTCGCGTATCCAGCGTACTGGCCCAAGACGACATTCTTGGCATCCAGTGGCTCAATGCACCGGAGCACCTTTATCTTTTCTTGACGGAAAAAGTCGGCACTATTGGGACCCGTGACACGCACAGGAGGTTCAACAGCGATGAGCGCCACCAACTGCAGCAGATGACTCAACAACACATCTCGCACAATCCCAACTTGATCAAAGAAGACACTCTCGTTATTCTCGACGCCGTTTTGGTCGTAGCAAGTGATGGTGACATGGTCGATGTGATCGCTATGCCACAGAGGGGCCACCAGGATGTTGGCAAAGCGCAGAAACATGACGTTGTACATGAGGTCGTTGGAAAATCGCTGGTCGATGCGATAAATCTGCCGCTCGTCAAACAAGTTGTGCATTTTGAGCGTTTTTGTGTGAAAAGACCGCAGATCACTTCCAAAGGGCTTTTCCAACACGATTTTGTTCCATCCCTGGCTGGAAAACGCAAACGTTCGCAGTGTCTTGCCCACGTTCACCAGAAAGTCCGAGGAAATCGCAAAGTACAACAATCGATTGCACTTTTCCATGCCGCTTTGCTCTTCAAACTCGAGCATGTCAGCGCTGACTTCCTCAATGTCTTCCACTGAGTCATATTTGCCCTGGCGGTACAAGCATTTGGCCAGAAATCGCTTTTTCTGAAGGCTGAGGGTGCCACTAACCTCGTCATCTTCGTCATCGTCGCCTTCTTGTTGCTGGTGTTCGGTCAAAAACGGTTTGATCTGGCTGCGAAAGTCTTTCTCCTGTAAGTCATGCGGCGCAAAGCCAATAATGGCAAAGGATTCAGGCAAGCATCCGCACACGTAAAGCTGAAACAGCGCAGGAAACGTCTTGCGTTTGGCCAACTCCCCAGTGGCGCCCAACACAAGAATGGTCAGGCATTCTTGTGCGAAATTGCGACTGCTGTCGTGGTCGCCGCCACTGCACTCGCTGAGTCCATAGTCGCTCTGGCATAGCAAAATCTCTTCTTCTAGTTCGATTTCCCCATCATCGAGTGCGTCTTGGCTGTCGTCGTCTGCCTCATAATCGTCTTCGGGGTGCACGTCGCTTTCGTCATCGGTCACGGGCGTCTGACGCTTGTTGCGCGAGAAAAAAAAGCGTGATTTGCTCGAAGGTGGTGCCGTGGTCGAGCCACTGGTAGTGCCGCTGCCGTCACTTGCTCCATTGGTGCCTGTAGTGGACTGGGAGGTCGGTATGTCACAGGCGCTGGTTGCGCTCAGAGAGCTGGAAGCATTGGACTTGAGCAATTTGCCAGTGGACGCCTTGGTACTCGTGGGATGTCGAAGCCGTGCCGGCACTTTGACATTCTCGAGCTTTTTGGCCATAAAGTTGCGCATGTTGGTCATGCCAGCAGTGGTGGGCTTGTGCAACAACACCATTCCGACTCGAACTTTCCAATCGAATTCACCGTAAAAGACACAACAGATGGACCAACGGAAACAAGGAAACCACGCCAAGCCAGACCAAACGCACTTGTGCTGTCTCTCTCTCTCTCTCTCTCTCTCTCTCCCACAGATGAGATCACTTGGTCACTTTCCCTTATGGCTCTTGCAAGAGCAAACACCAAACGAGCAAACGGACCAAATGAACCAATCGCCGCGTCCTTTACCCTTGCCTTTACCAAAGGTGAAGTGACTTCCATCCCCCCCCCCCCCCCACCACCACGGTGGAAACCCAACCCCTTACCGTTGCCACCAAAACAAACGGAAAACCAAAGATTGAGTTGGATCCAGTACTGTACTGCACTGGATCCAACTCAATCTTTGGTACTGTCTAGAGGTACTAGCGGACGATGCAACCTAAATCAATACGTCCGTCCACTAGCGTATGCCAAGAGAAAGATCGCGGAATGTTACTGTTTCCTAATGTGAATTCTTAGAACTGATACTTTAAACGAGGGGTCATCAGAGTGATTCTAGTTATCATAATCCAGTAGTGCGTGGAGTTCTGAAACCTGATTTGAACCGGTTCCTGTCACCGAACTGACGTAACACCAACAATTATGATCATGGTAGGTTTTATATACAATGCGGGACTAAGTTCCTAAGTTCGCAAAAAGAAAACTCAGCACTGTCTCTCTATCTCTTCTTTCTCCTCTATATCCTACACCCCCTCTCTATAAATCTATATATAAAAATTATAGGAACTCGGCCCAAGCACCAACTGCAGATGTCAACTTAACCACAGCCATCCTAGTTATCAAAATTTGGTTCCGAGAATTTGGAACCCGAACGCATCCACAATTCGCCAAATAATTGCAATTCAGTATAGAATTAAAGCACCACAGCAACTCTAGTAAGTACAACATCGTTTTGGAACCGGTTTGTGATATAGTGAGGTTGAAAAATTACACAACGCTCACACCAACGTTGTGTATCCCCTTGTAGCGGTTCTTTTGATTGTCTGGCTTGGTGTCGGGATTG
>JAMFLO010000410.1:0-28088 GCA_027475765.1 Paralagenidium karlingii
TGTGGTGCCGACCAAGAACGATTGCGACGACAGTCAGGACAAGAGCTTTGGTACGTCTCCGGGACTCGCCGAGTCCGATATCGCGACGCTTGCCAAGATTTACGGCGGCACCACCACCAAAACACCGTCCACTCCCGCACCCACCACAACGTCAACCCCAGCGCCAACTCCAGTGCCAACCACGCCAACTCCGTCCACCCAAGTACCACATACCCCGTGTCCACCAACGCAACGTCCTCCCATTCATCGTCGCCGATCCCGCCGACCAGACATCTCTCAAAACGATCAACGGAAGCAGATCCAATCCGTCCAAACCTCTGCACCACCAGCTGTGTCTGATTTTGATGATCAAGTCGTATTCCTTGGCAAGCCCTACCGGGTAGTTCGAGGACACGATGGCTCGCTTCATCTCAAACCACTGACTCCCATCAACGATCAGAGCACCCCTTCTCCTTCCACCAACCCCGACACTGGTGCCTTTAGTGACCCCAAAGCCGACTCCAACAGTGCGAAACAGTCTACTCGTCAGTGAGGTGCGGTCTAACTATCCAATTCCTCTTTATTATATCCTTCGCCTTGTGTTTGTGACGACGATCGTTGGTTTGGTCACTGCGTCAGTCACCCCACGAGATCTCGGGCCACCAGACGCGTGATTATGGTCGTCCTGTGTATTCAGTGTCTTTGTTGAACTGCACCAGCCCAGCACCTTCTGCAGGGGGTGAGAACCCGAGTGTATACACCCTAGAATTGAACTCACATGTCCTATGTGAGCTCGGCGCCCGTGAAGAACCAGGAGGACTATGTAAGACGGGCTGACTGGTGAGTTTGAACACAAAAAACCTCTTGATCGTGGTCCTCCAGTTTACCGGTGTGGTACTCGGGGTTGCCGCCACTGTGAACACCTTTCTGGATCCGATCAAGACTCTCTATGGGTTCTACATCTTCTTGGACAGTCAGTGACAATGCGGCGGTGACTTGGTCCATGACGGTCACGAATCGGTTCCGAAAGCACACGTCAAGTCCATGTGGTTATCGATTGACAGCAACAACTTTCGCGATTGCTACTACTTTGAGCTGCCTGTCTACGGCAGCGGCGTTCTTGCCGGGGCCACATGTCGTTCGTACTATCCGATCGACACACGCGAAGCACAACAATTCAAACACGTTCTTTGGCAACTGCACGTTTCCAAACGGGTCGGTACTTCACCTGCCCAACGAGCGCTTCGCGACAGGGCTGTGCACGCTCACGACGTCGTCGAACGACTACGAGTGTCTCGCGCGCATTGGTGAAGGAGTGATCTTTCGCGCCGACTCGTACACGACACTCAACGGCCACACCTTCCACTACCGAGCCTGTCGAAGTGACGGTGACGTGTGGTGCCGCGAATATGGTGGATTCTTTAACTTCACGCTCTTGGCAGTTGTCATGGTGTCGTGTATTGGCAGCTTTATTGAGTATGTGTCGAATGGAGGAAGTATGACGTCGTTGATGTACTCTGGAGAGACGTGGAAGCAATCCGGCCACTACACAAGAACCAAAGGAACCCGATCGTCGACAGAGTGCGTGCTGGCCGAGAGCACTCTCGATATCTCTGCGGCCGAATGACGCGGACTCGAACCACCGATGGCACCCATGTGGAAGCACTGACGCTCGCCGCAAAAGGCTTCATTTGTTGCAGCATCACAACCGTCCGTGACGACGGCGACGACGGTTTAGCAAGTGACGCTACCGGCACCTACACATACCCAAGGCTTAAGGTGAAGTCAAGAGTGGGGACACAGAAGAGTGGCGTCCACAGCAAGAAGCAAGACGATCAAGGTAAGCGCTCAAGTCGAGCCAAAGACAGTGAAGGAGGCAATGACTCTACCGGAGCGCCAGCAGTGGCTCGATGCCATGCAAGCCGAGCTCAACGCACTGATTGCAAACGGCACGTGGGAGGTACCACCAAAGACCAACATCATTGATCACAAGTGGGTGCTGAAGCTAAAGATGGCACTGTACGGCCTCAAACAAAGTGGCCGATGCTGGAACGACACCATCGATGAGTTTCTACTGGAGTTGGGCATGGCAAAGACACGGTTGGATCCATGCATCTACGTGAAGCGATGCGATGGCAACAAGATTGTGATCATTGGCCTGTATGATGACAATGCACTTTTTGCAAGCAACGACAAACGGATGCTGGATGAGATTAAGAAACACTTGGTGGACAAGTTCCAGATCGAGCTACTGGACCAAGTGAAGAAGTTCCTGGGCATTGTGGTCAGCGAAATTGAGCATTCGTTCATGCTCTGTCAGCACCATGTCATCACCGACGCACTCAAGCACTTTAACTTGACTCACTGCAAGCCAGTGTCAACCCCAATGGACAGCACCACCGACTATGACAACGAGGACGGCGAGCTGGTGGATCTCAAGCTCATGCGAGAAGCTTTGGGTACACTACTGTGGTTCGCCAACAACACGCGTCCGGACATCGCGTACGCTGTCAACTTCGCGTCGCGACATCGTGAGCGTCTGCGTCAGTCGCACTGGGAGCTTGTCAAGAGAATCTTTCGCTACCTCAAGGGTACAATCTACCACGGCGTCAGGTATTGGAAGAACAAGACCATCGACCAGATCGATGTCAAGATCTGGACCGATGCCGACTGTGCGGGCGATCGACGCGACCGCAAGTCAACTAGTGGAAGTGTGCTGACCGTGAATGATCGTGTGGTATCGTGGGCAAGCAAGAAACAATCAGTAGTTGCCATGTCAACGATGGAGGCCGAGTTCATCGCAGCAGCGACCGGCACTGCAGAGTGCAGATGGATTCAGCAGCTACTGCAAGAACTACTCAAGGTTGATGTGAAGCCGATGCTGATGCTTGACAATGCAAGCGCCGTGAGGACAGTCAAGAACAACGCAACCAGCAATGCGTCCAAGCACATCGCATTGCGGTATCACTTCGCACTCAGTCACAGACAATCGAAGCCGATCTGTTTTGGCCTACCGAATCTTGCGTTGTTGATGAAGAGAATCCATTGAATCCATTGCAGCCTTCAGAAGGGCTTTGATCCATGCACTATGCATCATCGTATATAGAATTCAAATTCTGTTTCATTTGGATCCGAAAGGAGTTGTTCCAGAGCGGTGTTGGGACCGCTGTGAACCAGCTCCTTTCGGATCACGACGAGGGAAGTGATGGCAAGTTGGAGCGCTCCATCTTGGCGTAGAGACCGCGCAGGACGAGATCGGATGGAGTTTTCCAAGAAGAAAGCACGCAAAGAAAGCCCTTGAAAACGTCAAAATGCCGTTGAAAGAGCTCGCTAGACTGTCATCGAGTTTGTCGAGTAGTTCGACTGGACTTCGACGGCCATTGCAACCATAATCTGGTGGTGGTTAATGCAAGTGGCGGAGGTCAAGCATGCTTGCTGGCTGGCATTGTTGGCCGATCAGGTTGTGTTTGATCTGGTACGAACAACGTGAATGAACGACAGTGTGTGCGAACACGAACCATTGTTTTTTGAAAAAGAAGAGTGTGGAACACGCGTTGTCTACAGGAAAAGATGATCCGAACTGGTCGTCAGCTGTTTAGAAAGAAGTACTTGGCATACTACTCGCTGGACGAGGAGTCGACGCCAGTTGGTATGGGTTTTGTGTCTCCGAAGTCGGAGCAGGAGCAGATACATCGTTGTTGTGACGATGACGCTTGATGGCAAACGCCGCTCCGATGGCCACCAAGGCTGAGCCAACAACGGCTCCAGCGATCCAGACCCCAGAACTCGAGGAAGAGGAAGTGGACGAGGAGGTGTTTGCTGAGCGCAACTGGGCTTGTTGAGGTTCCTGTCGCTGTTGTTGTTGCTGTTGTTGCTGCTGGCCCTGGTGGTTCTGACGTTGCTGTTGCTGGTTGTTTTGTTGCTGCTCTTGGTTTGGTTCGTGTTGGTATTGACGGTTCTGTTGTTGTTGTTGTTGTTGTTGTTGTTGGGTCTGTTGTCCCTGGATCAGTTGTCCGTAATGGTGTTGTTTGTATTGTTCGTATTCTGATTGATGCTCCAGCTGGAGTTGCTGCTGGGTCTGTTGTTGTTGTTGCTGCTGTTGTTGCTGTTGATGTTGATATTCACGTTGGTGGATTGAACGTTGTTGGGTTTGTTGCTGGAACTGGCGTTGACCCGCTTGTTGTTGGAACGGTTGGTCCGCCTCGTTCTGGGTTTGTTGTTGATTGGTTTGTTGGTTGTCTTGGTGTTTGTAGTGTTGGTATTGGGTTTCGAGCATTTGGGTCAGTTGTGCTTCATGTTGGTATTGTTGTTGCTGTTGGTTTTGTCCGTGGTGGACTTGTTGATGAGGTTGTTGCTGGTGCTGTTGTTGCTGGTGCTGTTGCAACTGATACGGAATTGGTTTGGATGGTGCTGGCGTTGGAGGCGAGTTGGTTGGATAGCGCTGTTGGGTTTGCTGGTTGGCCGGGTCGGCCGACGCCACCGCAAGCGATGCCACAACGAGAATGGTGACAAGTCTTGCACCGAGCATGTTGGAGAGCGAGAGCGTTTGGAACGTTGAAAGTTGGTTGGGTAGCGTTGACGGGTTGGCCTTTTGCTTTTGCTGCAAGACGAACCGAATGACCCGAAATCAGTTGTTGTTGGAAGTGTGTGGGATGTGGATCGGGTGGTAAAACACAAAGTGCAAAGTGGGCCAGTCAGTTCCAAGCTGGTTGAGCTGTTGCAGACCGAGATCACTCCGTTACAAAGAGTGGTGTGTGTGATGAAATTGTGATGAAATGGGTCCGAGAAGGTCTTGGGAATCTCCCCCACTGCATGAACAAGGTGTGAATTGAGGGGTGACAAGCGCAGTGAGTGACTTGACATCTGACGGTCCACGCTCCAGCTGTTGCGAGCGAACTTGCAACCTGAGTAAGTTTGCTCTGGCATGAGCACACGTAGGATTCGCTACCACCGTCTGGATCCCAGAATCATAGGTTATGCAGGTAGGTCAAGTGGTCCGGACGCCACGTGACCAATGGGGAAATCTAGAAACGTGGTCACCCGGCATAAGATGCGATGCAAAGAGTCCATCACCAACACGATTTGATAGTTGGGTCCAACTCATTCATGGGGTTTAAAACCATCCACGTTTCTGCGCAGATTGACGCTGACTCACCCCATGAAGTGCAACGACATGAACCGTTACTCACCTCGTCTACCATTGTGGAAAAGCCAAAGCCACACCAACAACAAAGCGGAGCTCTTCACAAAACTCCACGGCGAACCGCTCCATGCGACGTGACCTTGGGTGAGACACTGCCCTCCACAACCATAACTGTGCTCCTGGTGTTTTTGTTGGAGACAGAAGAAGAAATGGTGCAAGACTTGGCGTAAAGGCTTTTGCGGCAGCATGCGTAATGGAATCACAAAGTAATGCGATCGCAGAACTCATCCGCGTTCAACCAAGCCAATCATCGCAAATACAGAAATCAAACGGCCGACAGAAGCCAACGGAATCCTCCGCTTGGCAAAAACGAGAACACATCCATGGGAGAGCGAGCGCAACTGTTGCATGCAATAGGATTCGTGCATCCGTCGCGAGCACCGTGGAATCTGGATGGGTGTTGACGTGGCCACGCCGTTCTCGCATTTCGCATACACACACACACTGGGGAACACTTCTCCATCACCAGTGAGGCACTTGAAGCCATCGGTCCATGTGACGCCAGCCGCTGTGCAAACTGGACCTGCAATTGGTGCAGAAGTGTTGGAAGCAATTGCAGGTGTTGTCGTGGGGTCTGCATGCACGAAGTCGACTCCCAGCAACGTCAGAGTAGTGAGAGCAAGCCAAAACTTCATCATCATCATGCGTTTGGTGGACGGGTTCCTAAACTGAAAAATGACTGGAGCAAGCATAAAAAGTAAGACAAAGCGAATATGACGACGACGGGTGGGACCCCATGTCCCGACGTGCTTCAAGGTTGTCCTTCGACGCATCATGTGACCACACTTGTAGCTCTGGATGGCATCAAAGGTCGGACGGACACCGTCAGTTGACCACTCCTGCAATCATCCGACGCAAACCTTTACACTGCACGGACCAAAAACCATCTATTAGTGATGCTTGTCATGCCCCGATCATCGGCATGGTGGTGGCATCTCTTTCAAAACCCCAACCAACTGGGTACTCGACAAATGATGGAAAAATGGCGATCCGAAGATGCAAATCGGATGGTTGACGCTTCCCAAAAGGCTTGCAATATGTCCTCTGGGTAGTAGTCAACCCCCGATCCCTCTGCGGTTCTTGAAGAGCTTTGGTGAGTGCTTGTTGATTGCACACAAGAGGGTATCCCGTCCCCACCCACTGACTGTGACAACCGATATCCAGCAACCCCACCAGCAGGGTTCATCTCGAACGTTTTCATTGTTTCCTCCAGTGCTCTCTACCAGTATCTCGTTTCCTTTTTGCGAGTTGTCTCGATTGTCTAACGACAAGTGAGGCCACATGACCACCGTGAGTCAGCTGTCTGTGGTTTTGATCGAATGACAGTTAGCCACGCTGCGAAGAACGCGGCCATCGAACGCCTGGGTACACGGAAAGTGGGTGATCATGTTGATGCCCTGCAAGTAGAAACCACGACAAAAGCTTACCAGCATCCGATGCGTTGAAAGGATCGCTGACCAGAAAACAGCTGCTCAAAGGTGGGATTCATCACAAAAAGTTCACCCACCCACCAACCCATGTGGGCACTGTCACGGTGTTGGTCGAATTACTACCATCAGCTCCGCAGTACAACCGCTTGAACAAGCAACATGCTCGCGATGAACGTCGGCGAGCGCGAGATTCAAGCATTCATTGGGATCGGCGGTGGAGGTGATGGACTGACTGGGCAGCGACTCGAAAGAAAGCCAATTCTCTGCGCGAACCTAGCATGATCCTATCATGTGCAGGTGGATCCAAGGTCGGACAACGATTAAATGGCCTTGCTGGATCGTACGCTCCCATACCTTCAGCTTATTCATTAGTTCGCGGGAGTGTCGGAATTCGTTCCGCGCTTGTGACTTGTGCGTTTCAAATGTGTCGTTGATTGCTACGTCGACATCAATCCGTCCGTCATGGTGGACATGTCTTTCAGTTGGAACCACCAGAGGAAATAGGATAGCATCATCCAAAACTACGTGGATGTTCACTATCACGGCCACCACGACAATCCACCCGTCGAACCCGCGAACTCGTGTGCTGTGGACACCAATCCATTCATGGTTCAAGACGTTGCTGCAACTGCAATTCATTGCTTGGCGGTGAATAGAACCAGCTCGTTCACCTCGTCTTCCAGAATCTGATTGTACACAGTTCAGCTCGTCGACCAACGAACGCCTAACAGTCTAATCATATCCAATGAATCTGCGGATGAGAGAGGTGTCGATCGGTTGCTCAGACACTTTTCACAGCCTCAACAAGCTGTAGTTGCATCACAGATCAAACCCTCGTGAAGAAGTTTGGAATGCCACAGCGAACACCATCGTCGTCCTTGGTTGCGTCGTCAGCACCTTTGTCTCTAGCCATGGATCAATCGACGATCACTTGGACCAACCATACATTTTCGCGATCGTCTTCACATCTGAGTCCGCCAGCCCAGATGCTCTGCCGAAGGTCTTGTCCTGCGCATCATCGCAGTCCGTTTCAGTGGGGATCTCACAACCACCTTCGCCCTTCTGCTCAAACAAATCACAAAACCTCTTGCGACGGTCCTTGGGCACACAAAGACCGGTGTTGCGTCCATAATGCATCACCGACTGACGGTTGTAAGGAAGCACCTCAAGCTCTCGATTAATGCGGTACTGATCGGCACTCACACGGATCTTGTCCCGTAGCACTACGACTTCTCGTTTCGGGTGGATGTGCTCATGCTTCAGTCCGAGGATATGACCAAGCTCATGCACGGCAGCTACGTGGACGTTGGGGGGATTGAAGCAGGTTGGCCCAAAGTTGATGTAACTTTTGCGTCGTGTGTCGAACCCTACAGAGGCATAGCAGCCTTTGTCTTCTTGCAAAAACGTGAAGGCGTACTTACAACCATAGCAGACTTCTGTGGAAGTGCCGTATTTGCTTTTGCACTGATCCAACGTGATGAAACGGATCGGAGTCTTCTGCTGGAATTCGTCCATTGCTTTGGTAAACACTTGGCGCTCATTGGCAGAAAAGTCATAGCCATAGCTGTAGCACACCACTCCGTTGGGCCATTTGAAGTCTTTGTGAATGTAAATGCCCAATCGTCGACGTTCGTTGCGGATGTGATTTTCGTCACACGCGATGGTTTCGCTCGCCACGTCCCGAAGTCCGGTCTGGTTGAAGCAAGTGGCCATGCCGTTGTCGCACTTCGCATACACACTGGGAAACACATTAGAGTCACCTGTCAGGTACTTGAAGCCATCGGTCCATGTGATCCCGGCAACGGCACAAGACATAGCTGTATTTGACGCAGTAGTTTCAGTTGGTGTGGTGTCGTCGCCATGAGCTGGGTGGGGGCCAAGCAGCATAAGAGCAGCAAGCCACGGCAAGAACTGCATTGCGATCGGCTCTGAGATCGGGGACGAGCTGATCAGCCGAGCGGATGGCAAGTTGCACACTGACGAACTACATGGCAAGAGCAACTCGAGTGGCAGTGTGTCCAGTCTTTTTGGCATCGCGAAGGGACGGCAGACGCAAGCAGCTGACTTTCCACTTCAAGTCGGTTTCGCTCATCACCGTTGGAAATCCTGTGAGTGGGAGGAAACGGAAACGCAAAAGGAAACGCAAAAGGAAAGCCGAGTTGTACTGTACTCTTAGGAGAACAGCAATCTCAACCATGACCAACCTCCCATTCGTGGGAATTCTTGGTGCAGCGCCATCCGCTGACTGACTCGTGAATGGTGGCCCACCATGCAATTCTTCTTGGCCACGTTTTTGATTGGAGTCCTGCACCTCCCTCCGTATGTGTGGCGAGATGATCAGATGTGAATCATGCATGACAAAGGTCTGGCAGAACCAAGTGAATAGCCTGGATGGATGTCGTCGTGACGGGGTCCCCACAAGACTTCAGCTGAGGTCCCATTTGAGGGAATAACCACCGCATGATGCAAAAGCCAAATGAATTGATGCAATTTTGAAAACCAGAGTAAAAAGGATGCAAAACATTAACGATCAAACACCTGGGGTCAGAGACAAAGCTTCATGCAACTACTGTAGCAACCTACTCGCAAAACTGAAGGAACCAAATCACTGCCCACCGATGCCACGAGCGATACCTTGCTCTTCCCGTTGTTGGCTCGCAAACGAGTTGAAGATTTGCTCCAGCGTCGTCTGACACACACTGTACTCATGAATCTCCAACTGCTCTTTCATCGACTCCACGATCGCAAACACCTTGGAGAGACGAAGAGGTGGAGCAGGTCGATGAGAACCCCCAACGCCACCAACCAACACGTCTTTCGACGCAGCCAACTTGAACCGACACAGATCGTTCTGACGTTCTAGAACCGAAATACTGGCGTCGTGACCAAACGATTGCTTCAGATACGCAAACAGGCTCTCAAAGCGACTCTCGGCCAGGAACCAGCTGCAAAACGCATCTGAACGAACGAAACCATCGCGTTCCATAGCCGCATGGAGCATGAAACCCGTCGGATGCTTGGCATTGAGGCGACTCGCAAAGCTCAACTCGCCAAGACGACCACACGCTGCAGCCACTTCTTCTTCCGAGATATGGTCACCAAACCCATGGTCCCGCACCATCGATCGGATCTGGTCTCTCGCGGCAAACCCACTCGAGTCGCCCATTTTCACGTCCAACACAAACCCATCACCAAACCGACTTTTGAGATGCTGCACACTCCCCAGACAGCGCAGTCGTCCACCAACCATGATGCCCACACGCGAGCAAAGCGCCTCCGATTCCTCCATGCTGTGGGTCGTCAACAGCACTGTCGAGTTCTTCGACTGGGTCGACACCCTCGAAATCACATTCCACATAAAGCGTCTCGACACCGGATCCATACCAGTCGACGGTTCATCCAAAAACACAATGCGCGGGTTCCCGATCAACGCGATCGCGACCGACAATTTGCGCTTGTTGCCACCACTCAGCGATCCAGCCAGCTTGTTCTCAAAGTCACGCAGGTTCAGTTGATCCAGCTTCTCCTGCAACACGCGTTCCAACACCTCGCCAGCCAGTCCTTTGATACGCGCAAACAACTGAAGATGCTCGCGGACCGTCAGCAAGTCAAACAACGCGTCGAACTGAGGACAGTACCCGATTAACTGACGAATGTGCATTTGCTCACGCAGAATGTCATAGTCGGCGATCCGCGCTCCTCCGCTCGTCGGCACTTCGTCGCCTGTCAACATGCGCATGGTCGTCGTCTTCCCGGCGCCGTTGATACCCAAAAATCCAAAACACTCGCCTTTCTTCAGACCAAAGCACAGATCTCGCACCGCAATCTTCTTGCCACCGTCGTACTCCTTGCGCAACTCCCGAAGCTGAACAATGTCACTGGAACTGCCATCGCGATATCCTCCAGCACTGTACATCACACGATTGGCTTCACGAGCCACATCATCATCGATCACAATGTGCTCCTCTTCTTCTTGTTCGGCGTTCACTCCACGACGTCTGCGACGAAAGCACGGAAGCGTACAGGGAACTTTGAAACACATGCCACAACGAAAGCGACCGCAAGAACCAAACGCACTGCGAAGACTCGGAAACGTCAATGCGTAGTCGATGCCCACCGCAAGCGCACTGTACAGCACCGACGTGCACGCCAGATACAACAGTTCGTAGCCGATTTGGTCCGATCCAAACGGATCTTTCTTCGACGGATCGTAGTTGGACTTGTACTCCGTCCACGAGAGCGTCAGTACGCCGTTGCCGAGATTGAACAGTGGCGACAGGCGGAAGAAATACACCAGCACATCGTTGATCTTCTTCGTCGAGTCGAAGGCGGACATGTTGTGCGAGACGAGCAGCAGGATGAGACCAAAGAAGAAGTTGAGCACCACCGTGTATGTCTGCGACGACGCGTGCTCCTTGAACAAGTAGGAGAGACAGTAGGTGTACGGGATGATGGCCGTGCCAAAGAGCACAAACAGCAGAATCACCGCCGGAAAAGTCGACGATGTGCACGTGATACATCCGTTGCCAGTCAACGCCTGCACTTTGAACGCCTGGATCAACACAATCGCCACACCAGCCACAAACGCATACGTCACCAGATCCCACAGATAGTTGGCCAACCAAAACGCAGTCAACGACACGCCAGACACCAGTTGTTGGTGCTTCGAGTTGTGACTCGCTTCTTTCTCTTTGACGATGAACACCACAATCGCCACTGGGTAGTAGCAGAATGCGATCACAATGAAGAAGCACGCAAACAGGGACATGTACGAACCCAGCACCGCCTTGGACGTCTTGGTGTACGGCAATGGATGCGTCTTCACGATCAGATTCACGTCTTGACCACCATTCGAGGACGAGTCAGGCTCCAACCCGGCAAAGAAACGATACGACGCCTGGTCCATGAGTGTCTTGAAGATCGCGGCGCTGTGCATCGACGTGCTGTTTACCAGCATATTGTAGCCGAACAGGTTGTTGTCTTTCGACGCTTGCACCACGTACGCTCCGAACTGATGCTCGATGATTTGCTTGTAGCCTCGACGGTACACTTCTTGACCTGTCGCGAGGCACGCACCGGTCGTGCCGTTCGCATCAATGGATGGACTCGTGTACGCGACGTCGAAGACGCTCGGAGAATCGGACGCAAAATACGGCGCTGACAGCGACAGTTCATTGACCTGCGATCCCGTGAAGTGCTTCGTCATGACTTGGTGGCACCAATCCCCTTGGTCCACTTGGCATACAAACGGCGTGATGATTCCTTTGGCACCGCCTGGCAAATCGCTGCTCGCAGTGTTCAACACCTTGAGAGGATCGCTCTTGAGCATCGAGTTGGTGTAACAAATCGTAAAACTCAGCACCATCAGCAGAATCGGCAGTCCAACACCATACAAAAACATCTTGCGGTCGCGTCGGGAGTAATGAAAGCGCTTCAACAGCAACGCGCGCAGTTGATTACCGAACGCACTGCAACCAGTCAATCGAGAGGTGACTTCTGGTGGCACACTCTCAACAGTGAGGTTCGAATGCACAGGCGTGTTGTTGCCGCTGGTCTGAACGTTCATCAGAGTGTGTTGTGTGGTCTCGTACTCCTCATCCGCGAGCTCCGCCACCTTGATGAACACTTCTTCCAGCGTCGTCACTGACACACCATACGAACTCACACCCAGTTGGTCCAACTTGGAATCCATTTCGCTGAACATCGCGGCAAAGTGCTTCGAGCTGTCCAGGGGAAGCTGAAACGCTAGTTCCGCACCGACGTTGCTCAGCACTTGCGCGTGAGGCACGTACGATCGGATGAAGTTGATGACGCGTCCGTCCGCCCAATCGCTCTCGGCATCCGCTTTCACCAAAGTCAGATTGTACCCGGCGCCAAAGCGATTCTTCAGAAACAAAGAAGACCCGCAGCAGCGCAATTCGCCTTCCGCCATGATCGCAATGCGGTCTCCAAGAATATCCGCTTCATCCATGAAATGGGTCGTCAGCACCATCACGCGACCGTGCCGATTGTTCATCAAGATCTCCCACGTACTCCGACGACTGTACGGATCCATTCCCGACGTCGGCTCGTCCAGAAACACCAGTGAACTGTCGCCCAGCAACGCGATCGCTACCGACAGTTTGCGTTTCATACCACCCGACAGTGCCTTCGTGCGCACATGGCGTTTCTCCGTGAGACCGACATCTTGGATCTGCTTGCACACCACGTCCTTCAATGCGCTATTGCGATAGCCTTTGAGACGCGCGAAGAACAGCAAGTGCTCTTCGACTGTCAGCTCGGGATACAACGCATCGTGCTGGAAACAAATACCCAGAGATTCACGGATCTCATCCATGTCCTGCGTGATGCTGAGTCTTTGGAAACTGGCGTCGCCACTGCTCACACCGGTCATACCCGTCAACATCGAGATCAGCGTGGTCTTGCCAGCACCATTGTGCCCCAACAGACACGTGATCTGGTTCTTGTACATGGTCAGGTTCATGTTCTTCACAGCCACTTTCTCGCCTTGGTGAACCGAAAACACTTTGCGAAGACGTTGGATTTTCAACGCTTCACCGCGCTGTTCCTGACTCGCAAACTCTTCCGACACCGGTTCCACGTTGGGATTCACGTCCAGCGAGATGTCGGATTCCGGATCCGTGTGAACCACCGATCCGTTGTCTTTTCCCCTGAGGCGTCGCGAGCGGCACCAATAGCTCGGCTGGAATGGGAAATACCACTTGAGCGTCGTGCCATAGTCTTTCGGGATCACACGTTCCAAGTAGAACCCCAGTAGTGTAAAGAGCACAAAGTCGACCACCAGCATTCCCAACACGTTGCTGAAGCGAATATTGAACACGTTGGCGGTCCAGTTGTCAAAGTTGACGCCGATGCTATTACTCTCGAGCTCACTGAGCACTTGAGCGCCAAACCCGACCGCTAGAGGAGGCAACACACTCGCGACCACTTTGGTTTCCTCCGCCGTCTGGGTCTTGATCGCGGCCGAGAGACTGTTCATGATGAAGTACAGCACCACACCTGCAAACGCGCCGGTTCGAGCCTTGGAGAACATGGCACTCACGCAGTAACAGTACGCCAGCGTCGCCAGACCAAACAGGTAGAAGTACAGGAAAATCAACAGCACGTTGCTGTTCTCGAACAGTCCGTTGTGGCCAATCACCGCTTGCAGTGCGGAAATCACCGCAAAGAGCACGCCATACACGATGTACCACGACAACACGATGGTGTTCTCCTTGACACCGACGATCTTCATGAACTCGCGCATGCGGGTCTCTTTCTCCTTGATGAACACCACCAGCATTTGCGCCACGATCAGAATGTAACACACCACGATGTCCAACGAGAACAGATCCTTGACGTAGTCGTAGAAGTCGGATCCCGTGTACTCGTCGATGGGAAATGGAGCCACCAGCGCTTGGCCAAGCGGTTGGGGAGCTTGATACAACGGTCTCAGTAGCAACTTCTCGGCTTCGGGTGACAGCACCGACGACAAGTTGCTGCTCGAACTGCCCGAACTGCTTGTTGACGTGCTTTGACTTGCACTAAACTCCTCAAGCGCATACTTGAGAACCACATCCCTCGCCAACGCATCGCGAAGTTGTCGTGTCACTGGTGGGGTCTCCTTCGCGATCGATTGCGGTCGTTGACACTTGCCAGAAGTAGTCTTGGTCGAGGCATCCCACTCAGGCATACAGTTGACAAAGCGCGCCACGAGCGTCTGCAACGTCATGAACCCGTTCAACGCGTAGCGAGAGAGATACGTGGTGTCGATCTTGCGTGAGAACGCCTGGTACGCTACAGGGTCTCCCACGGTGCGGGGCACATCGTTGGTCGAGAAGCCGTCAGTCCAGGTGGCGTTCAGTCGCAGCGAGTAGTCAATGGTTTGGAATTTGCCAATGGCTTGCGTGTCCTTTGGGAACTGGTTGAAGACAATGGCGCCAAAGATGCGGGTGTGGTCGAGATCGAGTCCGTATTGGCTGTCCTTGATGTACTCGTTGAGCGCCGCATCGCTGGCAAAGAACTTGACGCTCTGTTCCAGCGATGGGAGTTGAAAGCCACTGCTGGACGCGGAAGCGTTGACCACTTGCACACTGGGGTACCATTCCTTGAGCGTCTCGAAAAAGTAGTCGCGCGTGAACGAGTTGTCCGGCACGATCGCCAGTTTGTATGGCATGACTTTGCCGGCACATTCGGCTGGCACGGCAAACGGCGAAGTGATGTTCACACTGGTGGTGGCACCAAAGAGAACTTTCTGGTGGCAGACGGCAAAATCGTTTGCACTGAGCTGACCCATCTGAATGCCGTGTTGGAGCGATCGCAGCGCCAGTGCCAGCAACAGACCCGACATCGAGAGTTCGGGAAACGCGAACCGCGGCATCTCTTGCGGCGAGAAAAACACGTTGCCGTTGCTGTCGCCATGAGGGTCGTAGAGATTGAACGAGGTGCCGACGGTCTTGGAGTGGGACGAGTGGGCCGTGGTGCTCCATCCGGATGGCACGCGCACACTGGGCACGGCGCTCTTGATGGCAGTCAGCAGGACCACGATGAACAGCGGGAAGAGCACCTCGAAGAGTGTGGCGACCCAGTGGCGGCGTTTCAGCAGTAGGTTCTTCCAGAGCAGACTTGGTAAGGAAGAGCAGAGAGCCATTGGGAAGTGTCGTCGATGGCGCGAGACTAAAATGGGGGAAAGCCACTCGGGAATCCAAAGAGAACAAGAACAAGTCGCTTGAGAGAAAGGAATCCAATCGTAGAATGAGAGATCTCATGACTTTGTCATCTGCTGCTGCTGCTGCTTGTGGTGATGACGGCGGCGTTTGACACTCGCAATGGACGGCATTGACAACGGCGACGACCAGTGACTTTTCCTTGCTTTTGCTTTGCTTGTGAGTGTCTTACGCTTCCGCGGCTTGCTCTTTCGCTTCTCTGCTGTTTGCCTTGCCAAAAGCTACCAAAGGGTTTGGCCTCTTGTTGGTAGGTACAGTACTACCTGAGTGATCGTTGTTGCCTGGCCTCACCGTCTATGGATACTATACCGTATACTTATTCGCATCTAGCATTCTTCTGCTCAGGAAGAGGATAGACTAATGATCTGCATCCGGTTAATAACCAGCTATACGATCAGGATGAACTGCAGTCTCACGCGTTTGGTGGTATATGTGTTGTTGGATTGTGAAGTGGCAAGTGCTTCAACTCTGCTGCGTCACCAAGCCACCTCAAGAGTCAAACGCAAAGGAATATTTCTCTATGAGCTGGCTGCCTTCGGATTCAATGGATTGAGGTCAGTGCAAGGGAAGAGGAGTGGAGATGGGTCGTGGACTTGAATCTTGCATCTCGCGACCAGAGGTGAGCAAGTTGAGGAAATATCTTTGGCAAGTTGAGTCGAACGCTGACCAGAACGAGCGACGCGGGTGACCAAGTCAAGAGTCAGAGCCAAGAGATGACTTACCATCCAGTGCATTTGGCTGTCTAACACTCACTTGAGCGACAACCCTCCCCTCAGAGCGAGAGGGCAGTTGATCGCTTTCCTTTTGCTTCAACTTGATGGCGATGCGCTGCCTTCGCCAAAAAGTTCAAACGGATTTCAGCAGTTGACTAATGAATGCGCTGTCCGCTCTCCCAACACAACTCAGTTGCTGCAGCTGTAGCAGTTGTAGCAGCTGTACTCTGTCAGAGCAGATTTCCAAACCAATCCCAAAGGATTCATCGGGAGACTTTTGATCCAGTGTTGAGCATTTCCCATGGTGATGGTTTCCTCTCGTACATCATGTTGTACTCAGTACTCAGTACAGTATCCTGTGGTACAGTATTTGCTCTACCCTTTCTGACTGTCTCACGCCAAAGCAAGACACAAACACCGCTCTCTTCACAGGGGCTGTGCAGCAATCATGGATTCTTCTCCGTGGATTGCTCCATCGACCAGCAAGTCATCAAGTGAACCAGCAATCCTCCAGGATTTTTGTTCTTTTTGTTCCTTTCTTTCTCTCTGCAGCTGCAATAGCCTTTTGGAGTGTGAACATTGGCCCGAGCGAGTGGCAGCAAGAGCGCAAACAACCGCAAGATGCATTTACGTTATATGATAGAGACAAAATGAGCCATAGACACACAGGGACAGAGAGTCTCAGTCTACGCAGACTGCTTGACACTGTTGGCATTGGCGGTGGTCTCGGCCGCTGGATTGGCCTTGGCCTTGGTGGTGGACTTTGGCAGCACGATCTCTTTCTTGGACGGATCCTCGGGCTTGAGGTGGATTGCACCATCGTCGCCACGAACAATCTTGTATTTGGTGCCGAGGATGTTCAAGGTGTCAAAACTATCCGAATCCGAGGAGGCCGGAGGCGTCGACTTTGGAACGTCCGTGGTTGGTGGTGGTGTTTGTGGAGATGGCGTAGGTGCTGGTGATGGTGGTGCTGTTGTTGGTGCTGAGGTTTCGACCGGTCCAGTGGGTTTCACTTTGTTTACCTGTCTGATATCGTCAACCTGACTCTCTGGTTTCTTGGTCGGTCTTTGAGTTGGTGGGCGTTGAGTCGGCGGTCCCTGGGTCTGTGGCGGTGGGGTGGGTGGCTTTGGGGTTGGTGCTGGAGTTGGCGCAGTGGTTGGAGTAGGAGTCGACGGTGCTTTTGTGCTACCTCCATACATCTTGGCCAGTGTCGCGATATCCGATTCGGCGAGTCCTGGAGAGGTACCAAAGGTCTTATCCTGGCTGTCGTCACAGTCGGACTTTTTGGGCACCGCACAGTCTTGGCCTTGCTCAACGAAGACATCACAAAACTTCTTCGATGTGTCCTTGGGTACACAAAGACCTGTGTAGCGGCCATAGTGCATCACAGACATGCGGTCGTATGGAGTGATGGCATCCTTGTAGGACTTCTGATAGTTGTCTGGACCCACCAGGATCTCGTCGGGCAAGACGACCACTTCGCGATCCTGATGGGTATGCTCGTGGATGAGTCCAGTCACGTGGCCGAGTTCATGCACGGCAGTCGAATGACCGCCACCGGTGAAGCAGCCCTGACCAAAGTTGAGGATGCTGTTGGTCTTGGGGATGTACCCCAGCGTGGCGTAACACGCATCTTTTTCCTGAACAAACTTGAAATCATGCGTGCAGCCGTCGCAGACTTCGGTGTCCGATCCGTATTGGCTCTTGCATTCGTCCAGAGTGATGAAGCGAACAGAAGTCTTTTGATGGAACTCGTCCATGGCCTTGCTGAAGACACCGCGTTGTTCCGCGTTGAATTGAACTCCATAGCCATAGCACACGACACCCTTGGGCCAAACATTGTCTTTCTTTGGCACGTAGATCCCAAGCTGGCGACGAGCATTGTGGATTTCTTTTTCCGTGCAGTCGAAGGATTCACGTTCGCTATCTCGAATCGGGGTTTGTCGGTAGCAAGTGGCCACGCCATTTTCACATTTAGCATAAATACTCGGGAAGACCCCAGCTCGGCCAACGAGGTACTTGAACCCTTCCGACCACGTCACTCCAGCGACCGTGCAGGAAGTCGATGATTCCGGGGTGGTTCCATTGGTTTCGTTGTTGTCTAGAGTGCCTTGGGCCGAGACGAATGCTAAACAGCAGAGCAAAGACAACAATTTCAGCATGGTTGTGCGTATTTTTCTTGGAGTTGAGAGGCGGAGGGAATGAAAACGCAGTTGGGGAGGGAAAGGCAGATTTTGAAATGAAAATCTGTCGATGTTGCGTTCAAGAGATGTTGGAAATTTTGGGTTGCTGAGGTCTTCAAGGCACCATGACTTGATACAATTAAGTGACTGTGGACCATCTGTTTTTCCGTCGGGTTCTAAACCAGCAGAAGATGCATTTGGAACCGACAAAAGTGCTTTACAAAATGGCTCAAACAATGTAAAGGCACTGGATTCTCTTCGAGTTGTTGGGAGCCCAACGGTTCTGCAAGTTGGCCAGATTGAGTTCACCGCAGGCACATGGCGTTTCGCAAGCATTATGACCTCTTCTGCGCCATTGGATTGCTGGCAGCATCCCAACACTCCAACATAACGAAACAACTGGATATGAGCAAGCTCTCTCAACTTGCTGCTGGTGCGTTGGAACACTGCTGCAACACGTAACTCTTTCGTCATCGGATTCGTCTTGGCGGAGAAGTCTGGCGCATCCACTCCCACGCTTCCATCGTCACACATTCACGAGGTGAGGTTGGTATGTGCACAAATGGTCGACTAAGCCTTCATCCACTGGCTCTCAACACTTGAAGTGCTCTCCAAACAAAGCCAACACTACAACCACAAACAACATACACGCGAGCCCATTCTTCTCATGTTTTCAGAGCGGTGAAGAGCTCAAGAGCTCAAGAGCTTTCTGGATGTGCACAACTCCCGACTTCTACAGGGCAAAGTAGCGCAGCCACTGCTCCAAACATTCTCAACGCTCTGATTGCGTGGACACAAAAGGTCTCTAGAACTCTCCAAACCCAGGAGACTGACTAACCAAGCCACCTGCCAAGTCATCACATCCTGCCTCTCCTTTCCATGTCAAACTCGACGGATGGATCATTATCGTAATACTTCCACCGTTTTTGGGCATTGTTGCAAGTCATATGGGCTACCAATAGCATTTTTTTTTCATCCATATGAAGAGAAAAGCCATGGAAACCCGGATGGTCGCACATATGAAGACAAAAGAGTCTTGGGGATTCCAACATCATTTTGCTCTGACGACTTCTCATCCTCATTTCTCATGGAATCTGGTTCTTGCCGGAATCCACCAGAACACTAGTACATGGATTAGAGGCAGGGGGGGGGTGGAGAAAAAAAGTATGCGATGCGGGACTCGAACCCGCAACCCCCAGATCCGAAGTCTGATACGCTATCCATTGCGCCAATCGCACTTGTCGGTGCATCGCTGCAGAGAGAACGCCCTATAATCGTTACAAAGAGAACCCCTCGCGTCTCGTCCCACAACTCACAGCTGATTGGCCAAAATGGTCATCAACCATCTAGGCCAGATCCTGCTTGCGCCTGGTGGCGCGCATACGACTACCAGCATTCTGTGTGTTGTCATGTCAGTCTGCGGGCCAGCAACCAACCATCCGGTCGATCACTTCACAACCATGTGTTCAAGTTGATCAAAGACATGCGAATGGGAAGCAGACAGAAGCCCCAATTGGTTTTGTTCTCTGTCAAGATCAACAACCAAGAACCACAGCAAACGACACCTTGATTTTTGACCAAACTCCATGGGCAACGAACATCAACTCCTCAAGCAAGCATTTGGTCCCGGTCCGTGTTTATGCATTTTGCGCATATTCGATCTTGGTCACGTTGAGTGTATTGGTCCACGGCTGTTCAAAGATGCGAATCTTGGTGCTCACGGGGTTGCATGGTTGTTTGGGTTCGCAATCGCCGTATCCGGGTTGCTTCTCCACGGTGCGCTTTTCCGGATTGCCGATGGTCAGGTCACATCCGTCCGCTTCGATCAGGTAATTGGTGCCGGAGACCACTTGTTGCATGGCTTTTTTCACCTTTTTCACGCAAACGCGGTACGAAACCTCGTCACTGTAGTATTTCTTGTCCCCGAGGGCTTTGTAAAACGTCGACTTGACTGCACCTTCGAATTTGACCTCGCTCCAGCCACCTGTTGTCGTCACTTGTTTGGCCGAGTCGCCGTGGACGCCAGCAACCCCACATGCAATCATCGCGAACAGTGTTACCGCGTTCAGCATTTTGATCATTGATTTGGGGCGTTGAATGGGAAAATTGGAAACAAGCAACTCAATCTTGTTGTTTTGTCAGTGTTGGTGGTGTCAACGAATTATCTAAAGATGAAGAATGGAGCATGCGCATACCCTCAAGCTTTTTCGATCTCGTCAAGCACCTATCTCACCAAGTCAAGCCCTTTTGGTCAGAGCTCAAGTCCTCCAGTTGACCCAAAGACGTCCATCATGTGCCCTCTCTCACTCCACTCGCACCGTGATCTCATATTTCCATCAACATCCAAGACATCTATCAAGACTCGCATCATCAAGTAGGGTGGTGTGTGTTGTGAGCAGCAAGAGGGGCGACACAGCTGTTTCGGATCGAGCACTGATCAGCTGTCATATGGGTGAAAAGCAACTGATGGTTCAATCGACTCAAAGATTCTTCATTGAACCCGATCATTGCGTTTAATAAGCTATCCCTCCCTGCAGACCAGTTCGACTGGTGTCCACCAATTGATTGTGAAAGCCACTCTCTTGGTAGAAGTGGGGAAGCATGCAGAGTCAGGTCCTGAAGTTGTTGGGATTGCTTCTACTCGCCTCGTTCGGTTCGGATGGTCAAGATCCAATGATGAAAACTCGTGCGTGTGTTTGCCAAGTCCGTTGGAGCTGCTTCTCCACTGAGCCAGGGGTCGTCGTTTTGTGAGACTGCACGGAACGAGAGCTGCCACTCTGTAGAGATAAAAAGTGAATCCACGGCGCCAACTCCTTTGCATACTGCTGTCTCTATTCCTCTGCCGGCACAAACCCGAACACCATATCCTCATGGTGCTCATGATGAAACGACAAGAGATCCAGCATTGGGTTATGGATCAAGGCTTTACCGAGTGGTGACTGCACACTGGACAAACTGCAGTCCTCAAGGCATCAACAAATGTGAAACGAAACATGCATTCAACCGACATCACAACATCCAAAAGACGACTTTTGTTGCCTCCAAACGTGACTGAAACAACTTGGTTCTCGTCTGTGGGGATCTACAGTTCCAAAACGCCACGAGGACAACAAGAAGAAACTCAAGCCCAATATGCAGAATACACAACATCCAAACCAGCCACTGAACTCCACCCTCACCCTCAAACGGGCTACGGGCCGCTCAGCGCTCTCTTAGCAACCCTTGCCGCCCACGATCTTCAAGCATTTCGTCGACGGGAAGATCCTCATAATGTTGTAAAACACCGAGTACGCCAACGCCAACGCCATAAAGGCCAAAATGGAACCACCGAGGAGTTTATTGGAGCCACCGTTCAGTTTCATGGCGCGGGTCTCGGCCTTTTGACGAGGCAACAAGAACAACCACACCATCGACAACAAGTTCATGCTGTACTGAATCACAAGGGTCCAAGTCACATCCATCCGAACGGCGTGGTCATCTTCCATGATGCTATTGTTTTCAACATCAAACTGGAGGTCCACCATTTGCGTCAACACGGTGGCGACGGGAATTGTGAGATTATGGACCGTGGTCAACAACCCATACGCCGCGCCCTCACTGCCTTCATTGATCAACTCGACCGTGATGAAAGAGGACACGATAAAGTTGATCCCATACGGAACCATTTGCACGATGGGGTCACCCAGGTAAAACCACTGGTTGCGTACAATGTCCCACGTCGTCAACATCGTGCAGATGGCATCCAGAACAACAACTGAAACTTGTGTGACAGCGATCATGATGCGCCAGTCCCAATGGAGACCCCATTTGCTCGTCACTTTGAGTGCCAGCACGAACACGACCTGACCGACCACTTGGAAGATTTGGTAATTAAAGTTCTTGACGCCAGCCCAATACGTCTGAATGGCGTTGGTTTCCATGATGGAAAAGCTCATGAACACGCCCGACACGAACTTGTACACGAGATTCTGATACACCACGCGGGTGCAGCAAAAGTCCCACAGTTCACCCAAGTATTTCTTGCGATCAATGGCCCCGGCACGTTCTTCATGGATGTAAAACCACGTCATGGGAAGCACGGGGAGAGCCACCACCCCATAGATCAGACACAGCGTTGGGAACGACACGCAAAAGTCGAAATCACCACCATACTGTTCATTGTTCATGAAGACGGCGACCACAAGCGTCGACAATCCCGAACACCCGTTGCGCATCATGTACGCCAGGGTCTGGGTCTTGCCACGAATCTCCTCGGGTTCACGTTGGGCCAATTCCACCAGAATGCCATCGGCCGCCACATCGGACATCAAGTACCCAAACGCGACGGTCATCATGAGAATCACATATTTGCCACCACTGTCGGCCGCACTCTCGTTGAGATGGCTTTTGTCTTCTTGGGTCCATTTACTCGGCTTCAAACCAGATTCGGCGAGCTTGTTGCGAAGGTGAAGATCCTCGGGTCCCCAGTAGGACTGGCCAAGTGGCATGCAGCCAATGATGAGCATGGCGCAAATGGCGATGATCCATCCGATTAGCATGTATGGACGTCGACGATAGCCCGCGATCGGGAACATATCACTCAGCAGACCATAAAACACTTTAAACGACCACGCAATCTTGATCAGTGCGTTGGCACTGGTGTTGACGGATGGCGAAGCGTTCAAGTAGCACATGAACAACGGGTACATGGACCCTTGAAGGAACTGGTCAAACAGACCCACAACCGAATACTGGAACACCACCCCAATGTTTTCTTTGCTCCACATGTTGGGAGCGCCACCGGCACGAAGTGCACCGTTCTCGACATCGTCGTTCAATCCGTTGGGGGTCTTGCCGTCGACATAGTCTTCGTCGTTCTTCATGTGAGTCGAACTCACATAGGACAACCGAGCATCCGTGTCATTCATTTCCATTTTGCCGCGAACCATTTTGGTTGGTTTTCCACTGCAAATGCGTGTTTGCAAGACTTGGCAATTGTTGTTGTTGTTGTTGGTGATGTTGTGCAGGAAGAAGAGAATTGATAAATGAGCAGCGGGGGTCGACGAGCAACAAGCCTTCTGCAGCACACCGCGTGTTGGTTCATGGGAGAGTTCGAACCAACCAAATAACCAGCCAACCAGCTAGCCTTTGAGTTGGCAGTGGGCTTGAGGTTGGCCGCTTCAAGCATCGCGATCGGTGTGGACATCCCACTTGTGAGCCAGGAGATCCACTGTCACACGGCATGAAGAGACCATCTGATATACCGCCCGCCAAAGGGATCAGATCTGACCGGGAGGGGGGGCGTGAATGTTGGGGCCAACTTGGCAGGATGTACACATCATCAGTTGAACGAGCTGTCTTTGCTCATCTCAACTCGGTTCCTTTGGAGTGCAGAGAGACCAGCCCGGTTGCGTTTCTTCCGGAGCACTGGCTGTAAAGTCCCTTCCAAGCACTGGATACACCAGCAAAAGCCAATGGCTGAATCTTTCCCCAACGACAGCAAAGTGAGTCCAACGAATGCAGCCACCAACGACGAAGTGCAACAATTCTTTATCGGGTGTTGAATGTGCACGGGAAGTCTCTTCTCAACCCGTCAGTGGAAGTAATTGGCGCCAACGCGATCCTTGTATCTTTCCATCGATTGATGCCCACTTTGCACCAGCCTTTTCCACTTGGACGACGACAATCCACACACTCGCCAACATCTACCAAGGTCCTGCCAGCTGTCGGTGGACCAGCTGCATTCATTTGTGAAGGATCCACCACTTGGCTTCCTCGCGAATCAAGTATAGCAGGGCGTGAACAAATTCTGATCGATGCCAACTAGGACTACTTACCTGCGACTGTTCGAGAAGGTGAGGTGCAGATGCCCCCCCAACTTGTCGTTTGGTTTGAGAAGGTCCATCTGGATTCCCACGTGTACGAGGTCTCAGGTTATGGATGGATGGTCAACCGACGTCGATCTCGCGGGCACATCTTGTTGACCGCCTCCACGGCGTTGGACACAACCGTCCCACGGTACACTACTCGACCAACCATACAGATACTGATGTGTGCTAAATTGATCCACTGGAAGCTTCAGACGTGACTGGACGCCATCACTTTAAGATTGCATGGGATTGCCATTTGAGAGCGAGATATCCATTATCACTCTCTCTCTCTTGTTCTTTCCCCGGTGCCTTGAGGTGCATGCACGATGAGATCAACTCATTGGTGTCGATGCTGACGCACTGGTGAATAAATGCCTGGATGTCAATGGGAGTTTGATCTCATTCACGTTGTTTTGGATGTTGTCACAGTACCAGAAATTGGTACTCGCCTCCGGTTTCCTCAGGTTTTTGTCGTCTTGCTGTTGGCCGAATTGTCTTGTGATGCATGAGGCATTGATGGCAGAATGCCTCTGACCTCGTCGGGTATCTGCTCCTGGTCGCAGCGGTCCACTTGGTTTGGTTTCCACGATAAAGCGCGAGACGCTTGGCGATCACAGACATAATGGAACCTGGAGGCAGCTTTGAGTGCATTACTTTCTCAGAGTTGCGCGCGGTTGGTTGGGGTCTTTGGTGGGTTTTGTGCCCACGCCGACCACCACGCAACGCTTCAACCACAAAGAAAGACGCGTTGAGGGTCCCTTTGTGCATAGAACACTTCAGCCCATCAAATGTGAGCATTTGATGGGCTGAGTGTTTAGCGATGGAGAGTGAAACACCATGCACAGAGCAGTTGTTGTTCGCTGTAGCATGAAAATGAATGATGGATGCAGCAAGTAACGTGCATTAACAGACACAGTCCTTCAATGATCTGTTGAAGAGGTACACACAGAGGTAGAGGTGCTCCATTTACGATAGACTGTGGTCGAGTTCTAAACTCCACGATAGAGAGCAAATACGCAAAAACAACGAAAGGAATTCTCGAGAGCTTTAGCTGTCGCCACCTCCGCAACCTTCGCCACCCACGATCTTCATGCATGCAGTCTCTGGGAAGATCTGCATGATGTTGTAAAACACCGAGTACGCCAACGCCAGAGCCATAAACGCCAGAATGGAACCTCCGAGGAGTTTGTTGGAGCCACCGTTCACTTTCATCTCACGGGTTTCTGCCTTTTGACGAGGCAACAAGAACAACCACACGATAGACAACAAGTTCATGCTGTACATGATCAAAAGCGTCCACGTCACATCCATACGAACCGCATGGTCGTCTTCCATGATGCGTGCATTGCTGACATCGAATTTGCGGTCCACCATCTGAGTCAGCACTGTGGACACTGGCCCCGTGAGGTTGTTGACCGTCGTCAACAACCCATACGCAGCACCTTCACTGCCTTCATTGATCAACTCGACGGTGATGAAAGAGGACACGATAAAGTTGATACCATAGGGAACTTGCAGCAGAATTGGTTCACCAAGGTAGAACCATTGGTTGCGGACAATGTTCCAGGTTGTCAGCAACGTACAAGTGGAATCCAAACCCACGACAACGATCTGCGTGACAGCGATCATGATGCGCCAGTCCCAATGGAGACCCCACTTGCTCGTCACTTTGAGTGCCAGCACGAACACAATCTGACCGACAACACCAAAGATTTGGTAATTAAAGTTCTTGACGCCAGCCCAAAACGTTTGAATGGCGTACCCTTCGATGATGGAAAAGCTTATAAAGATACCCGACACGAACTCGTAGACCAGATTCTGATACACCACGCGCGTGCAGCAGAAATCCCACAGTTCACCCATGTATTTCTTGCGATCAATGAAACCAGCGCGTTCTTCGTGGATGTAGAACCAGGTCATGGGAATCACTGGCATGGCGATAATGCCGTAGATCAGACACAGCGTGGTGAACGAGACGTGAAAGTCGAAATCACCACCGTATTGTTCACTGTTCAAACAAATGGCTGGTGTTGACCGATGGCGAGGTGTTCAAGTAGTTCATGAACAACGGGTACGTGGATCCTTGCAAAAGCATGTCAAACAAGCCAACCACGCAGTATTGAAACACGACGCCAATGTTCTCTTTGCTCCACATGTCAGGTGCACCACCCGCACGCAGAGCACCTTCTTCGAGGGTCACATCGTTTGGTGTCTTGCCTTCGAGGTATTCGTCTTGGTTCTTCATATGAGTCGAACTCACATAGGACAAC
This sequence comes from Paralagenidium karlingii, assembly GCA_027475765.1. NCBI lineage: Eukaryota > Oomycota > Peronosporomycetes > Paralagenidium > Paralagenidium karlingii. The sequence goes on from JAMFLO010000410.1 coordinate 26,354, forward strand.
CGAGCGTCCAGGTCACCCGTTTCCATTTTGCCGCGAACCATTTTGGTCGGTGGAGCTGATGTACTGGGACAAACTTGCTTTGAGCTGCAGGAAAGCACTTTGGAAAATGAGCAGAACCTGTCAGTCGCAGCCAGCTGGGGACTCGTCGCAAGCCAGTGGCAAGCTGCGACTTTCTCATGATCATTCCCACGTTTACTGCCCCAACAGGACCATCTCTGCTGCCGGCAGAATGCCAGAATGCGCATGAGTTGGATTGCGGTGACGTTGCTTCACGCTTTTTTGTGAACAGGGCTTCCATTTGGGTTCGAACAAGGGTGAAGAGTCGACTCGTGCATCCACATGAGCCAGAATCAGAAAGAGGTGGACAACTCCCCTCCTTAATCGATTTGTTGAGCGAACAGCTGTCAAGCAGCTGTTCGAATTCCCATGAAGACTTGATCTTCATCGGAATTAGTCGATTAGTCGATTGTCCCGTTGAGAAAGTGTTGCGGTTGGTTGAATGCCACGTCGAAGCCACCCAGCATAATGCGGGAAGTGGCCATCCCATTGGCACCCATTGACAACGAAGTGAGTCCAACGGGTCCAGTCACCGCGCACCGCGGAATTGTACCGCACGCGCGTGGAAAGGTTCGATCTTTTGCCGTTGATGCAGCATTGATTACTATGCATGCTGTGCGATGGCTTTGTCTTGCATTGGATCCGATGCCGTTCGCGCCAAGAGATGGCATTCTCCAGTCATGAGCTCTGCATCAGTGCATCAGACCATCAGCCCCCCCCCCCCGCCACAACACGGATGTTCAATGGGGAGCTCGTCGACACCAGCAAGCGCAAAGCCAAAGCGATATATTAGCGTGATGATGGCTTACTTCTTCAAGACCCCATGAAGTTGGTGCCATCAATTTCGAACTTGGACGGGGACACAAGTCCTGAGTGGTGGTGGTGCTCCGTGCATACAACGGAATGAATGGAAGGGATGGTGCGCGCGACGCTCGAGAGGAAGGAAGATCCGAGATGCCACCAACACCTTCGTTTTAATCCCTCCGGTTGCATAGAAAGAAAAGGGGTACTCTCGATGCCTTAGTAGGGGTAGGAAGAGCGGATGATGTGACAAAGACGATACGCTCCGTCCGCCATGGAACACTTAACCTCAACTGAGGTTATTCCGTGAAGTTCATTCTCGAATGTTGTCGCATGTGAGATTGAACGATGGCGCGGAAATGGTTCCAGCTCGTGGGCGAAGATGGGAGCGCTCTGACGTCGGCGGATGCTGTTGTCGTTGATATTGAGGATGTTGTTGCGTTCCGAGACGCTGTGAAGGCGAAGTGCCCGAACAATCTCGCGAACATTGATGCGGCTGACCTCACAGTGTTCGACGCGAACTGGGTGGCAATGTCTCCGCGCGATTCGTTGGCTCATATTGATGAGAACGTGACACTCACCGTGCAAGTGCCTCAGCGCGCAGCCGCACCCGAAGCAACCCTTCTTCAAATTATTCTGCCGCACATTCTTGCAAATGCTCCGACAACTCGGACTGAACGGGACGGTACATTCAAGCAACAATTGTGCGAGTATTATGGATGCTTTCGGCGAAAGAAGACGTGGGTGCGATGCATGTTGCTCGATGTTGCGTTTCCAAGGTCGCTTGTGATAGCGTCGCATTTGTTTCGTCGAAGCAACGAATATTTATCGCTTGCGATGATGCAAATAGCGGATATCGACGACGAGAAGAATGGCC
>JAMFLO010000411.1:0-28067 GCA_027475765.1 Paralagenidium karlingii
CGAATTGGGAACAATGGTATGTATCGATACTTCAAGTCGGTTCACTCGCTTGCCCACACACAGTCCCTCGTGCCCTGAAGTTGCCCGTCGTTCATTTTGATTGGGAATTATTTGGTATTTGTGCCTCCAGGCTGCCCGCTGTTCATTTTGGTTGGGAGTCACTTCATTCCTTGTGTCCCAAAACTACCCATCATTCACTTTGCTTGGGAGCTCCGAGAACACCGAGAATACCGAGAATACCGGGATACCAGAGAAGCAGTCACTCTGGGACTTCACAGTATTGAGGTCTTCTTCATTCATACACAAGTGCGTGCTTGGCCAAGTCTCATCATTGCGCCACCACGCCAAGCCAAGAAGAAACACTGCACCATTGCACCATTGTCATTGTGCCGATACTCTTCTCAGTCACCCAAGGTAAGACCATTGCGAGCCATTCAATGTCAATGTCATGTCTTGTTCTTGTTGTTGTTGTTGCTGTTGTTGTTGTTGCTGTTGTTGTCCAACCAGTCTTGTTCTTTGCTCAATGCAATCGTCCGACTTATCAGCTACGTTGCCTTTGGTGGGAGCTTCTCGCGCTGAGTGGGCTCAGTTGGTCCTTCAGTATGCAATATTTGGTTTGGATTTCTTCAAGGAGCTTGTGGTGGCTTGTTTTGATCGTTTGGGTTGTCAACAACTTGGATCGTAATGAATGCATTGGCAGTGGCATCGGCATTGGCTTCTACTGCCATGATGCAGTAACTTCAAGGTTGGTTGCGACGATTCTTGTGGTCAAAGCTTTCGGTATGTTGATTCGTGGCATTTTCTTTGAACCAACTCATCTACCCTTGCAATTTGTTGACCAGATAATGAAGCTACTGGCTCTCCAACATTAAGCGGTTTTGAACGATTCAGCATTGCCCGATCCTTCTCAAACTTGACGCGTTTTTCTCGTTGGCAATCTGCTTTAGTGGTGATTTGAGTCACGTGATTTCTTTGTGCACTTGAACCAACTGCACCGCGTTATCTGCCACTTCATTTGTTTGCACCTGAACCATCATGCGTTTGTATCAATTGACAACCTGCAGCGTTGAAGTCAACTCATCGATGGCATTTTCACACGGCGAAACAATCACGATGGTCACTGTTTGACAATTGCTATGCAGCAACTCTGCAGCAATCTTGTTAGCTTGGAACTCAGCGCTATCATGTTTGTCGCCATCTGTTGATTTGTTCATACTACACAAGCAACTCATCATCAATAAAACTCTTTTTTCACCCTTGAAACATTTTGGTAGAGTCATTGTTTCATTCCCTTTTTCCTGCATGGCTTTCCAGTCACATATCACAAATCATTGTTTCATTCCCTTTTTCTTGCATGGCCTTCCGGTCACATATTACATGCGCCTTGAGTTCACTTTTTGTGATTCAATTCACATCTCTTGGTAGCTCTTTGGTGAACCTTCTCCACTTGGTGCTTGTCTCACTAAGTTGAACTGGAATAGGCATAGCATACCTATATCCTATTACTTGGGTCTGAGATTCCTGACATGTCGTAAAATTGTTGGATTGTTTGTATAACATATCAGATAAACAAACCTCACTGATTATCCATTTAGGAAAATATTCACTTCGTCACATTCAGCTTAGCAAATCCACTACTAGCAAAGGATCTTCACGAAGAAACTGCCGAATCTGACTTGCACCCAGTGTTAGTCGATTACCTGAAGCGTATTATTTGCTTCAATCATCCTGAGAGGTACCATTGGTTGATGGAGTATATCGGTAGCATTTGCCACTATCCAGACAGCAAGACGAAGGTTATGCTCGTGTTATATTCAACGGAGAAGCAGATTGGAAAGTCGAACTTCTTCAAGCTCCTTACGAGTCTTCTGGGAACGGCAAATACTCACATGACTCAGCATCTCACGAATGTCTTTGGAGAGTGTGGATTGCCACAACTTCGCCATAAAAAATTGTGCTGGTTTGAGGAAATTGCTGGCGATAAGCGCTCGTTTCGTAACTGTCTTGAGCGAATGAAGTCTGCAATCACCGATTCCGTGCAATCTAGTCGAAAATTTTACCATGAAGGAGAAGTACATGGCAACATCATTGAATTTATTGGTGCTTCTAACAACTTAATTGGCATCGTCGAACACAAGATGACAATTTTCGATGTAAATCCAGCGGAACAGCACAACAAGGTCTATTATGAAGAATGCACCATGGACTCGGAGACGTTTGTCTACATTGACTACGTGCTCAAGGGCATCCTCTTGATCTGGGGATGCTTCTTGTGCCAACGCGTGTACAAGATCAAGGGTCGCTTTGCGCGCTTCAACGAGAGCAAACAGATGGCGGTGTGCATCTATCACACAACCTTCGTGGCCATGTGCAAGTTGTTGTTGGGGTTGACGACCAAAGACGACCCAAACCTTCACTATGGCTGGTATCGGCGATCTTGTTGGAGAACACGATGCTGGTGGTGTCGGTCTTTTATGGGCATCGCGTGTTCAAGGCACTGACGGCTCGACCTGTGGCCGACATCAAGGATGACAGCAGCAACCACACGAGTTCCCATGCCACGCCCCATTCAGCACAGGGCCCTCCACCAACAAGAGCACCAACGTCCCCCACAAACAGTCACGCTCGCAGGCCTATCTGAGCTCTAAAGTGGCTGTCGGCTCAGCCACCAACGACGGACGAGCCAATCCTGTTCAACACGTATCCATCAAGACCATGATAGGGAACCCTGTCGAGAGAATCCACGAAACGGACGACATTGCACCCACTCTGGGTGACCCAAACAGTTCCTGTGGTCCGGCAGAAAGCGCGGGCACTTGAAGGGAATGACGGGCTTCACCGAGGCTACTATGGAGGGAGATCTATCACTATGCTTTGCTTGTTATATCCTTTGCTTGCGCATTTGCCTGTAAGTCGGCCACGTATTGATCAATGCGGCCCTCCGCCCAATTGACAGTAGAAGACTTGTGGCTGTCTCACGCTCACTCACTCTTGATCATCCATTTGTCTGCTTTCTCTTTCTCTACGAGTTCAGCGGTGGGCTGACGGGGATCGATGGTGTACAGATCTTCCTGCTGGCGCTTATTGCGCGGTTTTTCCTCTCGCTGCCATCGCTGTGTCATCTTTAAATCTCCGCTGTTCACCCATGCGAGTCACACTCAACCCAAATAATCCGCGGACGGGAACGCCATCTTACGAGTATCTCCCGCTCGGTTCTTGCTCATTTCGCAACTCGAAGAACATCCAACGATCACCAAAAAAATGCCTTCTTTGCTGGAGTTTGTGCTTCCACCACTAAGTCGACCTCACCACGTAAGGTGCACTCACAATGATGGTCTCATGAACACCCCTCGCCATTCTGCTCCACAGACAGAACAGCCGGCAAAAGCCATCATCGAAAGTGTTCACAATCATGCCACAAAGCTCACAATCCAGGGCGGATGGATCATCCCAGGTCCTCGTTTCAGGACCGAAACAGCTTCTTTGTTGGTCAAGTGCACGACGACCCGTTATGGGGAACCAACATGCAATGGAAACAAGATGGAAGCATTTGGCAGGTGATCCACACGACCAGGAGCCAGTCCCTAGATGAGCCGATCGTGCTTGTCACTCACACTGAGCGTCGTAAAACTCAGCATAGTCGTCGTCATCATCCTCATCGTGGTCAACCGATTGCGTGTCTCTTGCCGGATTGCTGTCGTTTGCCATGGAAAGCTCCAACGCCAACGTCTGATCGATCGACACAATCACTTGGAACGCAGCTTCAAACGTCGTCAACGCGTAACCTTCGACTCCTTTGCCGCCTCCCTGTGTGAAGAAGCTGATCAGCGCAAACTGGCTCGCGACTTGTCGGGTCTCAAGCTCTTCCGAGCAGATCATCATCCAACACACCAATGGGATCAGCAGGTCGGCGTTGAAAAACTCCTGAGCCTTGGTTTTGGCAAACTCACACAGCAATCGAAAGCTCTGACAGAGCAACTGTAGCTTTTCCAGCGGCGAAAGAACCCGCAGGTCAAATGCCTCGCGCATATGCTTTTGGGCTTGCTCAATGTTGGGATCTTCCAGCATCAACTTGACCAACGGAGGGGTGGTCGTCGCGGTGGAGCGGTTGGAGGTCGTGTGGGGGTCAAATTGTTCACGAAGCTGCCCCACTTTGGCTCGGAATTGGTCGTTCACGGGATCAAAACACTGCGCCATGCTTAGCAGCAGGTTGGACGCAAACTCTTCAAACACCAGTTGCTCCAGCACTTGCACGCACAGTACAACGCTCTGGTCGTTGCACTGAAAGCTTGGAAACAGTTGGAGAGTGGACAGAACCATCACTTGTAAATAGCTGCGCAGATCCAGCAGCAATTGTTTGACGCGAGTGACCTCGTGACCAGACGAGCTGAACGCCTGAGGCGAAGTCGAAGAGAGCGCCGCGCAGGAAGTGTCCAGTCGTCGTCGAAACTCAGCAGCCAGTTGCGCGTTCAATTGGCTCAGAAACTCGCTTCGAGTCGCCAAAATCTGCAGCAAAAACCTGTGTACGTGACGTTTCACCGACTTGTTCGTGCATTGCTCCGCTTCGGCGGTCGCGACCGGTGCTGCTGTGCCGTTGAAGGCCGTCAGGCCATTGAATTCCTTGAGCAGCGCGGCGTCCTGTCGAAAATGCGCATCGCTGGCAAGCGGCTTTTGCGCAAACTCCTGTTTGACACGCTGCAGCACGTCCACGACCCAGTTCTCCACCAACACCGAGCCATTGTAACAGCTTTCTGCCCACTCGGAGCAGCTCGCCATGTCCATCAGACTGGTTTGCAACGTGGTGGCACGCGGAGACCTTCGACAAGAAGCCGTACGCTTGTTGAGCGTCGAGGCCGTGGCAGCAGCGGCAGTGAGGCCCAATCCTGCCACCACCGCTTCCAACCCGACTGAAGCCGAGACATACGATGCCACAAGACCTCCGATGGGTCCCAGCGCAAGGGCACTCAGTCCCAGCACTCCGCCTGTCGCCATCAGTGGCACCAGCCTCGAGTTTGGTGTGACCGACGACATCGTCTCGCAAGGAGCAGAAGGCCACTGGGACGCCACAGGAGTTGTGGCAAGTGCCAGATCTTCCATCAATTTGGACAGCGACGTGTCTTCCATCAGCATTTGGGACTGTTCACTGGCTGTGGCACTGGAAGAAGCTGTGGGGGGGCCAATGGCGGAGGGCCACAGGTGCAGCTTCCTTGAGCATTTCTGAATATGGCAGCAACCAGTTGCCTCTTCTTGTTCTTCTTCTTCTACTACTTCTGGATCTTGTGTGCCATCAACCAGTTCTTGGTGCCACCAGAGTCCTCTCATGGTGCGCTGGCGCCAGTACACGTGATGGACCCACGAGAGACAGGTGCGATGCAGCAGCAATTCGCAGTTGAGACACTGCACCAGCGCATCCGATCGGGTCGCGTGGATCTTGCGCGTGACTGAACGACGTGGCATCTCGAGGTCCTTGACTCGTTTTGTGGCCCAAGTGCCATGGCAGCAGCAGTCCACACAGTCACAAACCGCCATTTGGGTCGAAAATGCCAGCAATTTCACGCGACAAACGACGCATTCGCGAAAGAAAAAGCGACTTCGCTGGATTGGTGAAAAGCGAAATCGTTTCAATGGCACAAAGCTGTGGCCGTGCCATGGGTGTTGCAAAAAGAAGTTGGTATTGCTGGCGTCACTGCCATCGCTACCAGCACTGCTCTGTCGTCGTCGAGCGTCAGCACTGCGGACATAAACGAGAACATGTTGTGGACGCCACAGAGTGAGTTAGAAACCATAATAAACTCTATTAGAAAGCTCAGAATGTGCGCTTCAAGTTGATCCAACCCATGGCACAAGCCACCGTCTCAATTCAACACTTTCAACCGCTTTTACCTGTTCATATGCTTTCTTTGACAGCAGCGTTTTCCTTGTCGCTTGTTCTTGGGTCAATCTGGTACCTGTGAAAATGGATAAACGTCCCAGCCACAACTGAGCCTGCAACTGCGGGAACTGTATGTAATTCGGAGACATGATATCTTGTCCATTCCAATATTTCGTGTGTCCACGTTGGACATAAAACCGAGACACCATCTGGTATGCAAACTTTGATAAACCTGTATCCATCTGTTGCATCCATTCTTGCAGGGTGTAAGAGAACGTCACCAAGCGGTGGACAGTTGGATGTCCCACTACTGAACACTTTTCAATCGAGTGCCCGGAAAGGAAAACCAATGGCACAAGTCATGGCACGACGTCTTTGTGGCACACGATGGCGCCACCACCGAAAGAGCGCCATGGCACTCGCGCTATGGATGGCGTTGTGCATTGCGTGTGTCGCGTCTTCCTCCTCTTCTTCTTCGACCGCCACTGCAACTGGTGCGGAATCTGCCACTGCCACTGGCAGTGGCACCTGCAAGGTTAACCCCACGACGGCGTTGCTGGCCAGCAGCTCGCTGTCCAAAGTTCCCAATGTTGCAAACCTGCGCAATTGTCTAACCAACAATTTGGGCGATTTCATGGGCCATTTGGACTCCAAAAAGTGCTCGTTGGCTACTCTGACGTCACTCTTTGGCGGCGGCAAGTCGGGTGGTGCCAGTGGCTCAGGCTCCAGTAGTGGCACCAATGCCGTCGTGGATCTCCTCAATGCCATGGCAGGTTCTCTTGGCATGGGTGCCACCAATGGTACCACGGCTTCGTCGGGCAACAGTTTGCTACAATTGGCTGCCAAATGGAAGCAAGACCCGAGTCGCAGCGAGTCCTTTTGCGTCTCCATGGACTCGCAAGTGCTGCCATGCGTTGAGGCACTTGTGCCAGTGTTTGTGCAAGTGGTGCAGAAAGACACCAATTGCTGTGGCCAATTGCGCCAGTACCTCGAGTCGCTCATGATGGTGGTGCCATCGCAAAAGTCGCTGACCCAACAACTGTTTGAGCTGCTCAACGGCGTGCAGCGTACGTTTTGCACCAAAGTGGGCGGCGGCGGCGACGCTTCGAGCTTTTGCGGCCAACGGCTCATGAGCTTCCTGGCGGGTGTGGACAGCACCCAGAGCCAGCTCAGTGGGCTCTTTCTGGAAGCCAGCGTGCCCTTGTTTGCCATACAGGACGACCAGGTCTGCGACTCGTTGGATGCCGGCAAGCTCAAGAGTCGGCTCGCCTCCAACTCTGCTACCTCGTCTTCTTCTTCGTCTTCTTCGTCTGCTGGCGCTGGAACCATCAGCTTCTTCTCCATGTCGTGCTGTGCCAATGGCTTCGTGACACTGCTCCAGTCCTTTGATGGCATGCTGGAGCACTTCACGGGCAACAAACCCGAAGAACTGCTCAACCTCATGACGTCGCTGCAGAACGCGGACGAGGCCAAACGTTTCAAGAGTCCCTACAAGGCCATCCAAAGCTGCAAGTTCAAGGACAGTTGCAGCGACCCAAAGGTTTTGCTGCAGACACCGTCCAGTGACGGCGACGACAAAGCCACGGACACGGGCAAAGCCAAAGCCAACGACAAGCACAATCATCGACCGCAGGGCCTCGCGTGCGCCGACGCCAAAGTATGCGACCAGGGCGACGTGTGCAGCCAAGTGTGTGAAGCAGGGTCCGTGCAAATTGCACCGTGGGTCCAGCGTGCCATCTCGTACCAGCGCAATCTCTCGTACAACTTGCCACTTTGCACCACCCAACTGGTGGCCACCCACAACAGCTACAACTCGCTCGCCAGAGGCTACGGAAACCGCGATCAAGTGACTTCTTCGAGTCTGAACAACTCGCTGGACGGCTCGTTTGTACGCACAATGAACCAGGTGGGTGGATTGTTCATCATCGTGTTCCTTGTCGAGGGGTTCGCGTTGGTAACCTTGACGATCTCTTGTGGATTATGCTCTTGCTTGGCCTGCGTGCACAGTACATCAGCGTGACAGACCAACTCAACCTGGGCGCGCGGCTGGTGGAATTGGATGCCCATTACTTTGCCGGTGGCTTCCGAACGGGCCATTGCTCGGGCTTTGACTTCACCAGCCAGGCGTCCGACGCAGTCGTTGCCATCCTCAAACGATTGGTCGGCGAGAAGGCAGTGGCGTGGCAGAACTCGTTGATGGGCTGCCTGCCGTCTTTCAGCGGCATCTCGGCTTCCAACCAACTTCTTCACAACGACAGCGTCACTGAAGTCGCCAAATGGGTCAAAGGTATGTCTGGAGTTGGGTTCTTCATTGCAAATACTCTGGATTCTGACTTGATTGTCGATTGGATCCATTAGCCAATGCCAAGGACCTGGTGGTTCTGTACACCGAGATTGGCGACGAAGTGACCCAGTCAGAGTCTCGTGTTGAAGAGCTGCTGACGATGTACACGAGCGCGTTTGGTGATTTGTTGTTCACGCCGGCGGATCTCAAGTCCAAAGGTGGTAAATGGAGCGAATTCACGTTAAACGATCTCATTGGGGCCGGCAAACGCGTGATTTTGCTGGCGACCCCGAAAGAAAACGACATCATGTTTGGCATGAAGTCGGTCTGCGATGGATGGGTGGACATTCCGTCCACCAGAAAAGGCAATTCGACTGGAGTAGGCACATTTTGGGGTTACAAGATTAACAATGGCGTCATCGTGCGAGCGTATCGTAGCGTGTTGCATTATGGCATGTTGGACGAGAGTGACCTGACGGGCAAAAAGCAAGAGGACTCGACCGATGCACCAGGCTTTGTGAACGCGACGTCTTTACCCGTGTTCACTAGAGCCGGGGTGAATGTTCTGGCAGCCGATGCGATGGACGGTGCCAAAGTAGAAGCAATGGTGTGGAGTTGGGCCCCAAAAGAACCTGTCAATGGCGCCGTCGAAGCGTTTGTGTCCGCCAAAGATGGCCGCTGGTATGGGTCAAAAGATCGCAAAACCAAGAACAAGGCCTGTGTCAAGTCAAGCGATCGCACGGAATGGGAAATCGCAAGCGACAAGTGTTCTTCCGGTTACACGGAAAGCGCACCTGCGACTGTGTTGGAGAACGAAGCCCTGCTCCGAAAGCTCAAAGCCAGCGACGGCGTGGATTCGGTGGAGATTGCCGTGGATATGAGCGCGATTCCACCGATTTCGGACAAAGAGCAGCAAGCGTTTGAAGACAAATTGAAGCAGACTGAGAAAAAGAACGGAGGCGATGGCGATTCGACAAGCAGTGCGGTCTTTTATGGCCTGGATAGCGTCAAGTTGGTTAGTGCAGGCTTGGGCCTGACATTGTTGGTGCTTCTGGATTGATCTGAAGGCCACGACGAGTTGATTTTGGTGGTCAGACCTCAGTGATACCTCACAAAAAACCCAGAAAAAAAGAATATAGAAACTGTTTCTGGTGTTGGTTGTTCTATTCAATGGATTTGAAGAGCAAAATGTAATGCTGGTCGGCCTTAAAATACAGCAGCATTTGGGTGTCGTACGCGATGGAGCAGCCAAAGCGTTTGCCGACAATGCAGTGCCATGTTTGGCCGAATTTCTGGTCAAAATACTTCTTGAGTTCGGTCGCGAGGTCTTTTTCAATGATGGACGGGTTGCTCTGCAGGATCTCAATGAACTTGCTGACAGCTTCGTCTTTCATCGACGTGGCCAGTTCGAGCTTGAGGACCGTGATCTTGGGCACTTTGTCACTGCGAGGGGTCTGACTGGCACCTGGCGGGTTGCTGGACGCTTCGTCACTTGAAGCAGCAGCAGCATTCGCGGTCACAGCTGCCGCTGGTTTGGTGGCTTCAGGAGCTCCCATTCGAGTTTGTTTGCAGTGGTGACCTTTCGTGCCCCCCTCCCCACACAAGTTAGTGTGTGCACACCATTTGGATCTTGAAGCGTTGTTGAGTTCCTGACCTCTTCAACAGGAGCTCGTCTAGGATGCAAGTACCACCGTGAGTTCCATTCGCTGTGGTGACCCACCAGCAGATCCGTTCAAGGACCGCTAAGTCCTGGCGAAATCGCGATGCTCTGCCTGCATTCCGTCCATGATCGTCTGACCAACTGCCGTGTCGCTGGCGGAGATCCGATGGGTCTAATAATACCACCTGGTTGACCTGAGGTCGCGGCCCTTTTGCTCTTCCTCTGACATACCAAGGAGAATGAACTACCCGCCGCCATCGGGACTGAACGGCTCGATGTATCTGTCACACAACAATGGCCTGACTGGCCATGGTCTGGTCGTCAACCATGCCGGGTTTGCCCCAGAGTATGTGATACACCCTGTAGTTCCTGCAGCGTATGCAGACCAACGACAATCGATGGCTGCACCAGGTCTTGGTGTTGGTCTCGGCAGTACGGTGCAAGCAACAACCTTCGAAGCCAGACAGAAAGAAGCGCTTCGAAGGCGTCAAAGCGAGTACTCGCAAGCGCTGGAAGAGCAGATTCGTGCCAAAGAGCAGCAAAAAAGATTGGAAAAGGAAGCTGAACGACGTCAACAGCTGGCTCCACCGCTCACCAATAACAATACTGCCATGCCACCATCTCCTCCAAAGCCTCGAGGACTCTTTGATGGGCTCGGGCAACGCGAACAAACCATGCGAACTAACTTTGCGCGAGGACAGCATGGTCCACCCCAAGGTGCTTTCGAAATGCCACCACCTACAATGCAGCCCATGATGATGCCGCAGCAACTAGCACCTTCGGTTGCCTCGAACTATCAAGGCAATGATCGATTTCCTCCGATGCTCGACAACAATAACAACAACATGCTTCCAGCCCTTCAAGTTCCGCAGTACCAACCCACGTTACCTGTTGGTTCCAACCCCATGGGCCCCAGCGACACGTTTTCCCCACGCGCAAACGGTCTTCCTCCAGCCCACGGAAGAAGAATCCGCACGGACATCAACGGTGCCGCAGACCAATTGGAAGAAACGCGTCGCCAGGAACAGCACCAAAAGCAAAGAGAGATGCAGCAGTTTCTGATGAACCAGATCGAAGCCAAAAAGCGTGCAAATGACCTCGCCAAGCGCCAGGAAGAAGAACGCGAACGCAAAGAAATGGAGCAGTTGCAGCGAGAACAAGCCAAACAGGAGCAAGAAGAAAAGCTGCGCAAACTGCAGAAAAAACAACAAGAAGAAACGCAGCTGCGAATGATCCAAGAGCAGCAACAACAACAAGCGCAGGCCCAAAAGCAAAAGCAACGAGAGTACGAGCTGGCCCAACAAGAGCTGCAGCGTCAACAGCTAGTATCCAACGACCATGACCAGAGTGCACCAGAATCGTTCGACGCACCGATGCCAAGACCACGACCTCGACAGCAGACCCAGCCACCCCACCGAGATGACGAAAACCCTTTTGTCAATCGCAAAGACAACCTTTTCCTAGAGCCACCGGCACAGCCGTCGCAGGAGCCACCAATCTCTCAAGTGTTTCGGAGACAGAGACATCACGAAGGGCATGCTAGCACGAGCAAGAGTCCGTTTGCCAACACCAAAGAAGATCTGTTCCAAGAGCCACCGCCATCATCGTTCGAGCCCTTCGTACCTGTTCCACCACCACAATACCAACATCTGCCATCGTTTGCTGGACCTCCGCAACCGTCGACCCAGGCATTCTACCCGATACCATCGCGGGTCCAGCACCAAGCATCCTTTCCTGATCCACGACGACAACAATCGTTTGGTGGTGGTCCAGTTCCTCAAACAGACGAGATGGACCCACTCGAGTTAAAGCGCCAGTACCAAGCCATGAAAGACGAACTTGATCGTCACCGAGAACTCGTGGAGCAACTACGCAAGCAGCAAGTTGTCCAGCAACAGCAACAGCAGACGATGCACCCAGCGATTTCCTCCCCGACCCTCGCGGATTTGAACCAGTTGCGCAACGAACTCAAAGCGGAATTGCAGCAACGCGAGGAGCTGCATCGACAGGAAATCGAGCAGCTACGACGACAACAGGACGAAGACAAAATGCAACTTTTACATTTGTCACGGCAGACTGAACTGCTGACGTCGCCAAAGCGACAGTCAACGGATGACGAGCCGATTCGACAATCCAGCCACCGACGACGCCAACAGCGTGAACAGAGAGCGATGGCAACGGATGCTGCAACTTCCATGTCCATGGGTGCGCTTGACTCCTCTGTCGGGTCACCGACACTGCATCAACCTTCGCACCGACCGAACAATCGCACCAGCGATAGCAATCAATGCTCGTCCCCGCTGATTTCAACGCCATGTCCTTTGGTTGCGAGCAGTCTGAGTTGTGACAGCAAGTTTGTGTACTTTGATGGCAAGGTGCACGCGCCACCAGCAGCGTTGGCTCCTGAGCCCGAGTCGCGCACTTCTGTTGAAATGGAGGATTCATTGGATAAACTCACTCTCTCCACCAAAGCTGCGCCCTCCATTTCAGCCAAGACTCAACAGCCATCCATTTCCCACCGAGAACCCAATCACAGCCAGCAAAGTGTCAGTTTGACGAGTATCCAGAGCCCCGTCTCGCGTCAAGTCAAGACCAACAAGACCAACAACTGCAGCAACACCAACAACAACCAAGAGGAATCGGCTGAAGACAGAACTGGCCCCAATGCCTCGTATGAAGGCGACGGTGATTCGTTGTCTTTTTTCGTCCGTGACTTTAGCAGTGCGTTGCCGCACTCTTCTGAAGGTGGTCGGTCCTCTGACCAGTCCATCGGAACGCCTTTGCAACAAAACGCCGCGGTACTGCAAGACTCGAGTCCGTCAGCAGCGACTTCTACGACTTCTCTCTTGGATGACATGAATCTGAACAGTCTAGAAGACATCCAGCAAGTGCTGCGTCGCAACATGCGTCGCCACGAGATTCTGGTGCAGTTTGAGACGCGGCATCGTCCGCAACTGAATCCCCAGCACAACAACTGGATGGCCGACGCCACGGACCCAACCAGCAACCCAACGTTGCTGCAGCAGACGAAACACAGAAACGAATGGACGGAACTTCATCAACTTCTTCGTCGGGTGCGCGAAGAGGTAAGCGCGGTGCAGTGGGATGGCTTGCTCCACCAGTGGTTGACACTGATATGGGACGGGGTTGCTCACAGAATCAAGGATCCAACGGGCTCGGTGGGAGTGGGGTGCCAGAAGAAAGTCTGGTGGGCTCGTCACGATGGATGCCGTCGCCGTCCAAGCGGTCATTTCGATCCTAAGTCAATCCCATTGCTTTCGGTTGGTCCAATCAATCAACCAGGTTCGCTGTATGCTGTTCGAGAGAAGTCGTAGAGATTCTTATCTATTGGATGAAAACACGCATTAAAATGTCTTTTGGGGGAATAGCTCAGTGGTAGAGCGCTGGATTCCAGTCCCAGCGGTCGGGGGTTCAATCCCCTCTTCCCTCAGTTTTTGGGATCCTCCCAATAGTAGCCCCCCATTTCTACTTTAATAGTGCAGGAAGGAAGTGTGTGATAGGGGGATGGATAACAACCTCCCCTCCTCCAGCTGGCATGTGGGTGTAAAACGCTAACGATACTTTTGGGGCCATTTGCTCTCTCTGGAACGCGTTTTCTTTCGACTGCTTTTGTTGAAGCTCAATGCAGCCATCAACTGCCGAGTCTTTGCTGCTTGGCCAATGGGGTGGGCAGTCCAACGCCCAGTCCCAGCTCCGCTAATTGACCTGGATGTAGTGTGGGACCGGGCGTTTGACACCGTTTCATTGTTGATCGGTGGCGCGGTTGGCGCCAAGGGCGTGTTTCGATGAAAAAAAGATGGTGATGCAACGCCCGTCCCCTCCTCCTCCTCCCAGAAACAAGAAATGTTGATGCTCCCATCAGCAAAGCACAATTTGTCGATTCGATGCGCACCACCCAGGTGGACTTTTGACTCAGTGGATGATGATGTCTCTGGATCGCAGTGATCGACCACCCTGTGGTGCTTACCATCCACTCCAGGTCGCTGGTCAGGTCAGGCAGCTCACGATGATGTGGCTCTATTTGCAGAAGACCAAGGATGGAGAATTCCTCCTAAAAACTGCAAGAAGAAACGTTTTGAAAATTTCGGCGTAAAAGGCCCCAAGACCAAGAGAGCGACACGTTGCCCAAGAGAGGTGGTCGACGATGATACACTCTGGAGGTCTTGTCAGAGGTTCTGAACCACCATTGTGGTTAGTCCTCTGATGGTTTTGTCGGTGCCTTCTGTTTCCAACAGATTGCTCACTTGGTTCCATTTGGTGGCATCCAACGACCGGTTGGTCCGCGTCCGTTTTGTGGCCATGGTGGTGGGGTGGTGGTACTGGCCTATAGACCTTGAGCCTGGATTTGACGATGCCCACGCGAAGCTCTTGGCGATTCACCCTTCAACTGCCACTACTTACAGGACGGTCTTTTCATTACCATCCTGTTTCCTGACTGGCTGTTTACACTTTGATCTGGTCATAAACGATGATTCATTGAAGGGACCTACATGGGGCACCTGGTGTTGCGTCGCTCTCTTTGAAAGGTCATGTGGTCACCACCTGTCACGCGGTTCTTTGGGTTTCCGCGCGCCAAGAACATGACACGGCTGGATTGTGATTACTAAGACGGAAACTTGAAAGGAGCTTCGGGAATTCCAGCTGGTTCCCCATGGGTCGGGGACTCAATCCCCGAGTCCTGTTTGCCGTTCGGTCGCTTCTTCATCAGCTGTTGCACGTTGCATGCAATCAAAGCAGAGCTATTGCTTGATGACAACGCGTCTCTTGAAGCTCCATCACCCTCTCTTGAGTGAGTGCTCGATGCAATTGGTGCTCGCTGGAGACTTGCGTTTGGACAACAGACGATGGCATCAGGTCAGCACGTCAGATAGTCACTTGGCCTTTTTCCTCGTGGCAGATCAGTCGTTCTGCAGTCCAAAGAGAACACGACTCCAACGCATCCATCGACTCTCGTGGATTCCCATCGACCGCTCGCGTAACATTCTCTTGCGTGCCTGTACAACTCCATTGAATCCAGAATCTTTGCACCTGGCGAGACCCACCAACCCAACGACATCCAACCGAACCACCATGACTCAATACAACACTGGCATTTGGTCGGAAGAAGAACATGATCGATTCCTCGAAGCCATGGAATTATTCCCGCAAGGTCCATGGAAGGCCATCACCGCCCATGTGCGTACTCGCAGCGTGCGTCAAGTGCAGACCCACGCACAAAAGTACCAGGAAAAACTCTCGCGACGCATGCGAGGCCTGCGCAAACAAAAGACTAAACTGCTTCGCGCGGAACACCGACTCTCGTCCAAGCATCGAGAACTCGTGATGAGCCATCGCCAGCGCACCACTGTCTCGCCAAAGGCGGTCGAAGACATGCTCAACATGCAACAGCAGCATCCTGGTGCGTATCAGCATCAGTACCCCCACCAAGGACAGCAAAAGCCGTCCATGACGCGAGAACTGCCGTTCCAGTATCGTCAACCGCTTGTACCATCCATGACGTTGGAGTTGCCACCCCTGGTGTACCAGCCGTACCAACAACAACAACAACAACAACAACAATCTTCCCACCAGGCTCAACACCCGTACCAGCACCAGGGCCACCAACATCAACACCAGCACCAGCAAGCCAACGACTGCGCTGGTCCTTCGTCGACCTCGATGAATTCTTCCTCTTCAGCTCCGCAGCCCAACAGTGATGAATCTCTGGATTTTCTGCTGCAGACCTTGATGCCCGTCTCCAACAATGCTTCTTCATCAACTTCTTCCGCGATTTACAGCGTTGGGGGGTCGATGGTAGAGGCCACCGCGGAGCAGCGGTGAGATTGCAACTGGATCCATTGATATATTCCTCCTTCTCTCCAGAGAAAACCAAAGAGCAAACGAAATCCAACCTCAAAACCAAGACGAGAAACGAGAGCGAATCGTAGTGAAGTAGTAATTAAAGAGTAACATGTGTTTGTTTTGTGTTGAGCGTGGGTGGAATGCCATGAAAGTTGCGAGGTTTGCCATTGTCATGAAGCCAAGCAGGCATGAAACGAACGATAAAGAGCACGCGACACCAAGAGATCGATCAAGACGGGAAAGAGACAGAGAGGCATTCGTTGGTTCTTCCTTATCTTCCTTATCTTCTTGGTGCTCTCTTGAGAAAGATCCAACAGACGGAGCCCATCCCAGGTCCATTCGGCCATCCGTTTCATAAAACAATCTAAAAACCGTATTCACCAAAGAAGTCCACCTCTTTCTTCTTGGTCGGAGCCGGAGCAGAAGCTGTGGATGGAGAACCAGCTGGTACGGGAGCAGATGGCAGCGGTACGGCTGTTCCGTTGGAGGACATAGCTGTGGGTTTGCTGGGCAACGAAGAACTGGCATGAATTGGCGCGGGCGCCGGAAGTGTCGTAGATGCAGTGGAATCCAAGCCTCCAAATGACGGAGAAGACGACGAAGACGTCAGCGATCCCAGCGATGTCGTCGTCGTTGATGATGGGGCTGAAGACAACGACGTCAGTGGAGTCGGCGCCGAAATGGGAGCTGGTGTGTTGGATCGTGGCGCAAAATGCATTGCAGCTTTCGGTTTGCTCTCGTTTAACTGTTGGTCGAGCCATGAGTCCGTGTCGTGTGCCGTGACAGGGGTGTCGGTGGAAGTGTTGCCCACACCCATACCCGCATATTTGCTGGAACTCGGCAATTCCGGGTTGGTGCGCGGGAAACTGGAGCCCAAGCCGTTGGCTTCGTCGTTGCGAGGCGAATTCACCGCCGCATCAATGACGTTTTGGGTGACTTTCCACATGGCGTTGGCGCCACTGGTGAGTGTGGACCAGCCTGTGGTTGCCGTCGACTTGACGTTGTTGGACAGCGCCGGGTCGCCAAGCGAGTTTTGCACGTACGACCATCCCGAAGACACTTTGGTTGTCAGATCCTGCTCACGAACAAGGCTGGCGGCTGTCGAGGTCACCGAGCTGACGGTCGAGCTCAGGTATCCAAAGGCACTACACCACCACGTCGTCGTAACAGCTTCGTTCAGTGTGCATTCTTTTCCGAACACATTGCAAACACCACACACCTTGACAAATCGGTGAGGCCACTGCCGTTGCCATAACTCGGCGCACCGGTTTCACCGCCGCTGCCGATTCCCTGCATGCCCGACGAACCAAACTTCGCCTGCATGCGCGCTCGTGCTTCTTCCCGCAAACGCATTTGTCTCGCCACGTACTCCTGCTCGGTCTCTCCTTTGAGCGCTTCGACACCTTTGGTGTCCGATCCAAAGCCACTGCCGCTGCCATTGGACGAAAACGACGACGAGCTGCCAAAGGATGAAGAAGAGGTCATGGACGAATTCCCATTGGCCTTGATGCAACTGGGATCCCAACGCGGCAGCGGCACGGCCGGTTTGCCTTCGACCAGCGCCAGCAGCCCTTTGCGGTAGGCTTCGGCCTGTGGGGTGTTGTATTTCTGTTGAATCGATAGCGTCGTCGGCACGCCGGCGGCGGCAAATTCCTGACGAAAGCGGTCGTTGCCTCCTTGCTGCATCCCATATCCAAAAACCCCACATTGGTAGCAGTGTCAAATTGAGGTGGCTGCGGGATTTGTATGAACGTTTGTATGAAACACACG
This sequence comes from Paralagenidium karlingii, assembly GCA_027475765.1. Taxonomy (NCBI): domain Eukaryota; phylum Oomycota; class Peronosporomycetes; genus Paralagenidium; species Paralagenidium karlingii. Next base: position 17,449 of record JAMFLO010000411.1, read on the forward strand.
TCACGCACCTGCATCTGTTGAATCTGCTTGTCGGTCCACGAGTCCATCGTCACGGAGCGCACAAACGAGATGTGAACGCCGAGTCCACGGTGGCGGCCCGAGCACTCGAGACACATGAAAGTGCCGTACGAGACAGTGGCCCATTGCGGGTACGGCGCATCACAGTCGACGCAGCGCTGCCCAAAGCTCCCCCCCCATAGTCAGTGCCAATGCCTTTTCCATTGAGCAAAAAGCGAGAGATTCCGACTCACGTTGTTGCCAGCCAGTCGTCGAAGCTGCTGCTGGGTCTCGAGAGGCATTTGATGCGCCATGGCTCAACGTAGACAGACTTGATTGGGATGGATGGTGGAGTCTGGTGAGAAACCGCGAGAGCCTGCCTGCCCGCCCGCTTGCCGTCTTCCGCTCTGTTGCTGACTCTCGTCAAAAGCCAAGTGAAACCTGAGAATGGCACGGTGGCTGATCTGATTCCAAAAATATTCCAAAAAGTGACGTGGACAACACATCAGGACGAATACCCCCAATTACAAGACTTGCCAAATTACAAGACCGGAGGCTTGTATTTGAAGAATGTTCATTCGGTGGGGGGGGATCCAGCGTTGCACGAAGGTGGCTCCAAGTGGTGGACACTTGCCAAAAATGGGCCGAGCGTGTCACGAGCGACATGTGGCGCCGAGTTTGGTTGAAGGAAGCAAGGAAGGGAAGGAAGGGAGGATCACTCTTTTGGTTCTTCGGTCTTTCTCCATCTCTTTCCTTTCCTTTTGCTGCTGCTGCTGCTGCTGCTCAGGGTGCTACGAAATGTCTAAGGGGCACTCCAGTCGTGGTGGACATCTCCCGCTTTCCCTTTTTTTGCATGTAGCGGTTTCGCCCTGACCAAACACCCCACCAGCACCCAGCCACCACACGAGCTCAACCCGACCGTCAACGAGTTCAAGCAAATCGAGTCCTCGGCACAAAGCGTTGGGAACTTGATGGGGTGGATGGCACGCGCGGCATCGACGTCAAGACTTGCCGTGGTCGGCATGATGGTCGTCGTGTTGGGGTCCGTGCGAGCAACAGTCAATGACAATCACGACATGGTGTGCTGGCCATTGCCGACACTCACGTTTGGTCAATCACTGCCGTTGACCGGGTCGTGGGCCATGAATGGACTGGAATATGCACAAGGCATCCAGGCCGCAATGAACGAATACAACCAACAGACCGGCTCGCGGTCTTTTCGCCTGGAGCTCCAAGTGCTCGATGACCAATACGATCCGGCCGTTGCGCGAGCCAACGTGGCCAGCTTTGTGAGCAACGACAGCATTCTCGGCATTTTGGGCATGGCGGGCACCGCGAGTGTGGAGTCGGCGACACCCATTGCTGCTCAGAAAGGAATCCCAGTGTTTGCGGTATACGGAGGCCTCGCGCTGCGACATCCTTTCCAAAAGCATTTGATCAACTTTCGAGCATCGTATTTCGATGAGTCGGCGGCGCTGGTGGGGTTGCTGGTGGCAAAAGCCCGAAAACGAATCGCGGTCTGGATGCAGAACGATGCCTTTGGTACCACGGGGCTTCAGGGAGTGCTTGCGGCATTGGCTTCTAGTAACATCTATCTCCACAGCGTGGCCACCTACACACGAAACGCAAACGAGTCTTTACTTCAAGGCGAAATCGATGCTTCCCTCCAAGTGATGGGACAACAATCCTCGGCACCTCCTGACGCGATTGTGCTGATCGCGGCCTATGCACCAGCGATTGCTTTCATCGCCAAAGCACGTGCGAAGTGGCCGAGCGTGTATCTGGGATGCCTGTCTCCGTGCTCGCCATCAGTCGTGTTGGAGGCGTTGGCAGAGAATGCAACAGATTCGAATGTGCTCACGAACATCTTTTTTTCCCAAGTGGTTCCTTTACCGACCAACACGACTATTGCGATCGTTCAAAAGTACTCTCAGGCGATGAGCAACATTGGAGTTCAAACGGTGTCCTTTGCCAGTCTCGAGACGTACATTATGACTCGACTTGCCATCGCCGCACTGGGTAAGCCTTTGTTAGCCGAAAACCCATAGAGAGTATTTCTCACGCTGTCTTTCATGCATGCAGCGCGCATTGAAGACCACAACTACACACAAACAGCGTTGCTCAAGGCCATCTACGACACCAGTTACTTCAATATGGACGGCTTTCGCTGTGGACCTCTCAATCCCGAAGAGATTGATGGAGGATGCAACCAGTGTATGCATCAAGTGCTGCTCACCGTCTCAACAACAAATCGCACCATCATGCCGGTAGATGGAATGGACCCGTATTTCCACTTCTCCACGTGCGGGTACCAACCGAAGCAGTGGCAAGTGCTTCGTTTCGGTATGTCATGTTCGTTCAATGGCAGCCAAAGCAACCATTGCAGTGGCTTTCGGGATGGGCTGCGTGCTGCATTCAAGAAAGTGAACGATGCTGGAGGAATCCGTGGCACCACCAAGTTGATGTTGGATACCTCAGATGATGGCGAGAACAAAGTCACTGCCTTGTTGAGTAATGCGGACTACTTGCAAAATGATTCCTACTTTGGCTTGGTTGGGACATCAGATGTTGCGGTTGACGCTCTGGTTCCCCAACTGGTCCAATCCCGGAAAGTAATGATCGGTGCGTTTACGGGCGACTTGAGCATTCGAACGCCTTTTGTGCGAAACGTCGTCAACTTTCGCGCCTCGATGTCTGACGAAATGTTTGCCATTGTGCACCATTGCCTGTATCAGAAGGGGCTCCAAAAAGTAGCCGTTCTGTATGAAGCGACCCCATTCGGTCAGAGCTGCAGAAACCAATTGGAGACTGCTCTTGGCGAGAAACGGCGATCGATTTGGTCTGAAGCGAGCTATGCAGGCAACCAAATGAGTGGTTCCGTGGATCAACTGTTTTCCGGCCATGGCGCCGACTTGGAAGCCGTGGTGTTTGCTGGTTTGGGCGATGAGTTTGTTGACGCGGCGATGGCCATTCATAGTGTTCGCTCGAGCGTTGTGATCTTTGGTTTGTCGTTGACTGTCGCAAGTGCGCTTTCCGACCCGGAAGTTCAACAAAGGGTGAACCTCAATAACATCTTCGTCACCCAGTGCGCTCCTGATATCACCGACACCAGTACACTTGTTGGAGTCGAGTACCAAGCTGCTCTCAGCGAGATTGATGATCAATTGGTTCCGTCACCATTTGGACTGGAAGGCTTTCTTGTCGGCCAGTTGGTTGCGACCTCTCTGAATCGAATTCTGGGTCATGATCTCACGGTCGACAACATGTTGGATGCCATCTACGAGAATGGCAACTTCAATCTCTATGGATTACGCTGTGGACCTCTAGAAGAAAACGCCAGTACGTCCTCAAGGACGAGTTGCAATCAGTGCATGAAAAAAGTGTACATAACATCATTCACGAACGTCACGCAAAGAGTGGACTCGACGTTTTCGTTTGAAGACGAGTGCATGTACACACCTCACACCAACGTTGACTTCCAGTTGGGTGGGTCTCGTATGATCATGGTGGTCTTGGCGGCGTGCGGGATCGGCTACACCGTCCTGGTTATGAGCCTGTTGATTTTGTATCGCAACAGCCCCCAGGTTCGCGTCACTTCCTACCGTTTCTCACTAATCTCTTGTTTTGGTGCGATCGTGTGCTTCTGTGGGGTGTTTGTGTTGTATCCAATTCCGACCGACTTGACCTGTGCGTTGCGGCCGTGGGTGAGTGACGTGGGCTTTGTGACACTGTTTGGTCCGATCTTTGCCAAAACCTTTCGCATTGACAAGTTGTTCAATAACCGAAAGAAAATGCAGCGCAAAATCATCAGCGACCAGCAAATCTTTCGTCTGGTGGTGGCGCTGTTGGGGGTCGAAGCGATCTTCTTGGGAGTGTTTATGGCCGTGGATGCTCCGCACATGGATGAAGCGTTTACGGCCCTTGGAGAACGCTACGAGATCTGCACCAACAAGTTCAACACGTTTACTTACGTCGACTATGGCATGAAAGCGCTGGTGCTTCTATGGGGTTGCTTTCTTTGCCAGCGAGTGTACAAGATCTCGGGACGGTTTGCTCGCTTCAATGAAAGCAAAAAACTGGTGGTTTGCATCTACCACACGACGTTTGTGGCAATTGCTGCGCTGCTGGTTGGGGTCACCACCAAAGACAATCCCAATCTGTTCTTTGTGAGCTTTTCGGCACTGCTGATCCTGAACACCGTGGTCGTGGTGACTGTGTTGTACGCTCGCCGGGTCAAGTTGGCCATCGAAGACCGACCAATGGTCGATGATGAAGACACCGATGCCAGCAACAGCAACAGCAACCCCCAGAAACCACTTGCACCCCTCATTACCAGCAGTGCAGGTCGAAAGGAAGAGTCCACTGGGCGACCGATCAGCCGAAACCATTCATTCACCTTTGGAGGCAAAACTTCCTTGATGCGCAATCACGCGATTGTGCCGCTTGAGTCCACCCAAGAAGAACGCGGTCCGACTGTAGCCGCCACCTTATCAGCTTCCGCGGTTGCCAGAGGATTCCATGTCAGCGCTCCCAATCCACATCAATCGGAGCAAAGCGAAAGATCGGAAGCGAACTGATTCGCAGAAGCGCGTAAGATTAGGAGCACGTTCACTCCAGTGTCGGACTCTCTCTCATAGGCGTTCTACGTCTGGTCTGTCACGAGTCAGTCCACAGTTTTGCAATTGGGTTGGGCCTTGGCCTTGGCGTTTGCAAACTCCAGACTCAAAACCGATTTGACATCTGTCTTGGCGCGAGGATTCTGTCCCTCAAGGCTGTCGTATCATCTCCTGCCAGTATCGAGGAACTTAGCAGCACTCGACGTGGTAAACCAAACTGAAGAACTCCAAGAAGAATCCGGTTTAATGATCACTGCCGGCTGAGTAGCTGCGTCGGGGTGTGTCAAAGGGATATATACGGCCTCGTTATGGTGAGAAGGAGATGTTGAGAGCGCCATCCATATGCCAAGCTGTTGTTTTTCCTTTTCATCAAGAAGTGCGTAACGTGTCACGACGGTCTCATTCTGTGCGCTACAGAGCGGTGTGCTACTACGTTCAGTTGCAAGAGCAGGATTTTTACCCAGAAGTGGTGCTCTGCGGCCAATGGACGTGGAGGACTGACTGACTATTGCGTGGTAATCCTCGCCGTCAACGATGAACCGGGTGCTCAGATCCGTCCTTCGTGACTTGTGGAAAAGTGTCACGTTTCACTTGACGTAAGATTGTCGCGCGTGGGCGCCAGGATCTTGGCACGATATGCTGTTTTAGTGAGATGTTGAAAGCTGCTTTCTGCGAAGAACAGAGTCGAGCCATTGATATCTTGGATATCTCTTTTGAGGGTCGTCGTCTGGACTCGGAACGCGTGCCATCGTGTTTTGATTGATGCTGGAAGCGTGGTCGTCCTTAATCGGTTCGAGCAACTGTCTGCATTGTGGGTGCCACAAAGCTCGAAAGCATCAGTGTGACATCGTGGATTGCGGAGGTGCATTCTTCCACCGTCTAGGACAAGAGTCTTTAGGTGGCGATGCGAATTGGCGGTTGTGGCGCTTCGGATTCGTCAAAATCGTTGCTGACAGTGATCCTAGGAGGTCACCAAGTGCAAGAAGGCAGGTTTTGAAAGCTGTCCATGGACGAACACCGTTATCCTGAGCAACCAACCCACGGGTGGATCACGGTGGTTGATTGCTTCCTGACCGATTCCTGGAGAACGACGGAACTTGATTGGTGGGTGGCTTGGCAAATGGAAAAGTTGGAAGAAAAAGAAACAGATCAAGACCCAAGCCCTTGAAGAACCCGTTCGTGAGTGAGCCAACGAGGCCGCGTCCGGCCATTCGGACAACCGGTTTTGCCATCCTTCATCATGCACGACGCTAAAAAAGGAGGCGCAAACCGTTACGAGGCAGCAGCCACAGCCCCGAAGTCTGTGGGGCATTCCATCACCCACCCGTTGAAGAAAGACACGCAGAGCGGTTTCTTAAGCACCCCGGTTCGTCTGAAAGCGAGGAATTCGAAGGTCTAATGGCCACCATTCCGTGGTCTTGCCCACTTCCACCCCCACCTCAGCCGCCCTCCCCCCATAGCCACCGCAAACGCAAACCAGACAGCAACTAGTGGCTTCCACTCTTGGGCGAAAAGGAGCATGGACCGCGTCGCGGCGTGGGTGTTTGTGGGCGTGATGGCCGTCGGTCTCGGCCAAAGTGCGATTGTCAATGATTCTACCATTACGCTGCCCTTGCAGACGGTGGTGTTTGGAGAGATTCTGCCCGTCACGGGGTCCTATGCCGTCACGGGGATGCAGTACCATTACGGCATCAGCGCCGCGTGCCACGAGTACAACACGAATCCTTTTCGTCGATTCAACATTGAGCTCAACCTGGCCGACGACCAGTTTGTGGTGGCCAACACGGTGGCCAAGATGCAGGCCTTTGGTGCCAACGACAGCATCACCGCAGTGGTTGGGATGGTTGCTTCAGGTAACATTGAAGCATCGGCACCCATTGCCGCTCAATACCGCAAGCCTGTGCTCCCCTTCTACGGTGGTCTGGCGTTGCGAAAACCCTTTCAAAAGTATATCATCAACTTTCGAGCTTCCTACTTTGACGAGGCGGCGGCGGTCGTGGAATACCTGGTGTCGAAAGGTCACTCGCGCTTTGCCGCGTTCATCCAGAACGATGGCTCGGGGTGGACTGCGCTGGCCGGAACGTTGGCCGCCTTGGCATCCAACAACCTCTATCTTCATTCCAATACCATCCACACCCGAAACGCCAATCGCTCGGTTCTCCAGAGCGAAGTGGCCACCGCCATCGACATCATGACGAGAGTCGGCGTGGCGCCGGATGTCATCATGGTGATCGGGACGTATGATCCTGTGTCGTTTTTTGTCTACCGCATTCGTCAGATCTGGCCCAACGTAGTCATCGGAGGCGTCTCTGGCACTTCGGTCGCGGTGGTGTTGGACCTGTTGGCACAAAACACCAGCGATGCCAACATGTTCACGAACTTTTACTTTGGCCAGGTGGTGCCTTTGCCAACGGACACGAGACTGCCAGTTGTTCAGAGGTACACCGATGCGCTTCATGCCATTGGCGTGCAAGCCGTGTCTTTTGCGAGTTTCGAAGCGTACATCACGGCGCGACTCGCGATTTCGGCGATGGGTGAGTCAGTCATCTCTCTCTTTGTGATCCAGAATGCTGTCTGATGGGTTGCTAACTGATTTGGTTGCACTGTGCACAGGACGCATCGATGACAACAACTACACGTCGACAAACTTTATCAACGCGCTGTATGAAACCAGCTATTTCAACTTGAACGGATTGCGCTGCGGACCTTTGAACACTGAAGAGATCGATGGTGGATGCAACCAGTGCATGCACCAAGTGCTCCTGACCGTTTCCACGGTCAATCGAACTGTTGTGCCGCTGCATGAGATCGACCCGTTTTTCCACTTTTCGACCTGTGGATACCTACCACGACAATGGCAGGTGCTGCATTTCGGTCAGGCCTGTTCGTTCAATGGTAGTCAAAGTGTTCATTGCGGTGACTTTCGCGATGGTCTGCGCGCGGCTTTCAAGCAAGTAAACGATGCTGGTGGGGTTCGCGGCACGACCAAACTAGTGGTGGACACTTCCGACGATGGAGGCGATGCAAACACTGCGCTGTTGACCAATGCCAACTATATCATGAACACGAGTTATTTTGGCTTGATCGGGACTTCAGCTCTTGGGGCCAACGCAGCGGCAGCTCAGCTCCCCGACCACAACAAAGTCATGGTAGGTGCGTTGACTGGCGACGTCAAGATTCGACGTCCGTTCTCGCGGAATATCATCAATTTCCGAGCGTCCGTGGCCGACGAGATGTTTGCGATCGTTCATGAATGCTTCTACCACAAGAACGTTGTCAGAATTTCGGTGCTATACGAGGCGACTTCTTTCGGTCATGAGAGCATGCAGCAACTGGCCACGGCTCTAGGAGAAAAGCGACTCTCGATTTGGTCCGAGGTGGGCTTTGACAGCCAAAACATTAGCGCATCCGTCGATCAGCTGTTCTCGGAGCGTGGCAATAAACTGCAGGGAGTCGTGGTCATCGGCTTAGGCAACGACTTTGGAGCCATCGCGGCAGCAATTCATCACATTCGATCGAGTGTGCTGATCTTTGGGTTGTCGTTGACCATCACAACCTCTCTCAACGATCCAGTTGTTCAATCGAAAGTTAACCTCAACAACATCTTCCTCACCCAGTGTGTTCCGGATGTCACTGACACCGCAACACTTGTGGGAGCCGTGTACCAGGCTGCTCTGAGGCATCTTGACGATCAACTAGTGCCCTCACCGTTTGGACTAGAAGGATTCCTAGTGGGTCGTTTGGTCGCGACCTCCTTGAATCGCATTCTCGGTCAAGAGCTCACAGTCGACAACATGCTGGATGCCATTTACGAGAACGGCAACTTCGATCTCTTCGGACTGCGCTGCGGACCTTTGGAAGAGAACTCCAATAGTTCTAGCAAAGCGAGTTGCAACCAGTGCATGAAGAAAGTGTACATGACGTCGTTTGTGAATGGCACTCAACGGATGGTTTCAACGTTTTCGTTTGATGACGTCTGCATGTACACACCTCATCCGAATGTCGACTTCCAGTTGGGTGGTTCTCGTTTGATCATGGTAGTCTTGGCGACTTGTGGCATCTTCTATACGCTTGGGATCATGGTACTCTTGGTCATGTACCGCACCAGTCCTCAGGTTCGCGTCACTTCGTATCGTTTCTCGTTGATCTCTTGCGCAGGTGCGGTTGTATGCTTTTGTGGGGTGTTTGTGTTGTACCCGATACCAACCGACGCTACTTGTGCGTTGCGGCCGTGGGTGAGTGACGTGGGGTTTGTGACGCTGTTTGGTCCGATCTTTGCCAAGACGTATCGCATTGACAAGCTCTTCAACACGCGGAAGAAGCTGACTCGTAAAGTGATCAGCGATCAAAACATCTTTGGCATTGTAATCGCCATGCTGATTGTGGTGGGAGGCTTCTTGGCGGTGTTGATGGCTATCGATCGTCCATCCATGGACGAAGCGTTCACGACTCTTGGGGAACGGTACGAGGTTTGTTCCAACAAGTACTCAACCTTTTCGTTTATTGACTATGGCATGAAGGCGCTGGTGCTGTTGTGGGGGTGCTTTTTGTGCCAACGCGTGTTCAACATTTCGGGCCAATTTGCGAGGTTCAACGAGAGCAAATCACTGGTGGTATGCATCTACCACACCTCGTTTTTGGCGGTTTGCGTGATGCTGGTGGGAGTCACCACCAAAGACGACCCCAATGTGTACTTTATGTGTTTCTCGGGGCTACTGGTGATGAATACACTGGTGGTGGTGACCGTGTTGTATGGACGAGGCGTGCTCAAAGCGATTCGTGGCATTCCCGTGGAAGAGAGCGAAAGCAGCGGCAAAAGCAAAGGCACCACGGCATCGAACACGAGTTCGAAGGACAAGCATCTCTCCAGTAGTGGTCATGAATCCACCACCAACGGCTCCGAGCAGCTGATGAGCAGAAAATCAGCGGTTTATCGAGCGAATGGATGTGCCAAAGTTGGGGCCGTAGGGGCCGTGGAGCATTAGACCGAGTGGCTGACTGTGATGACACCAGGCAACCCCGGTACCTCCACCGAAAACGTCATCCCTGACTTGCTTATTGTGTTCTCTGCGTGTCTTTGCATGTGTTGAACAAGTCGAGACAAACCGAACTGCGCTACTTTCCAAGTTCATGTTTGCGTCGGAGGCATCGCTTTGGGTCGTGCTTGCTTTGCTAACTCTGGACTTCCTCATGCACATGCAGTCCCGATCGCCCACAGCAAGAGCACAATCCAACAGCCTCTGTGAGCAAATGACCTTGCATCTGTTCATGCAGGTGAGCAGTCAAAGCTTTGCGCAGAGGGACACGAGAGTAACAAGCATTGTAAACATCAATGTGGGGCCCACAACGAATCAGGATACGCACGAGAACACGCATGGAAGCATACCTTTAGTTGGACGAGTTCCTTCTGCTTGTGTGGGGATGCAGTGCTTCCCATTCAGGGGAATATGGCTGTGATGTTTGGAGCACAAAACGAAGTGAGGTAGATTGACCAGAGCCATTTAGAAACATGTAAAAGCTATACATCAACGCAATTGCTATTTTTTCTGCTGTTTTGTTTGTTTTCTACTTGTTCTGACTGCTGTTTTCTTCATTTTCATCTGTTGATTCTCTATAACTCACCTGATTTTCTGGAAGAGAGTGGCGACTGAGTCATACAGGTGACTCAGCTGCCAGATCATGACATCCTCCCCGACTTGAATTCGCATTTGGCGGTCATTGAACGCTCACAGAAGTGACTGCCAATGCGAAACTTTGTTGATGTTGGTCTCCAGTTCCCATGTGCTTTCGTGGTCTGGTCACTTGACGAGCCATTCTTTCTTGCAGTTGAATTGACGGCGTTGGAGCAATGCTTCGATCACAAAACGTTCTTCACCATCATCATCCAGCACAATTCTTAAAACCATTGGAATTGGCCGACCTTGGAACTTGTCTGGATTGATCTTGTAGTGAGACAGCAGATCCACATTGAAGACAGGATGCAACTGCTTCATACTGCGAGGCAAC